>JARYGA010042654.1:0-22183 GCA_030545235.1 Helianthus tuberosus
TTTGCATAATATTAGATTGTTTAAGTGCTGATTTTTGCTGAATTCAACACGTTGGGTGAGTTTTAGGCACTTTCCGGCACTTAAACTATCACTAGAATGGCAGTTTTGTGACCCTTACTTCCCTACACACTATACTAGTGTAAGACCTGGTTTTTGGCTCATTCAGTGTCACAACACCTTGTCTACCTATGTACTGAACTCCGTCGGCATTTTTCTAATTTGTCTAATTGTTGTGCGAATTGTGTTTCGTGCATCATTTGAGTTAAATAAGCTTTCATGCAATAATGGTATGCATCTGCCATATATGATGCACATGTATGTATATGGCAATAACCAATAAGCAGTTAATTGTAATTCACCACAGTCATTAAGAACTAATCATGGTTTAATAATTGTACGGATACCTGAAATTTTGACAGTTGTCACACACGTTCCCAAGTAAATTCCGGCCATGTTTAGATTCCCAACGAACTTTAACAATTGGTATGCGATTTCGTTTGAGCTTCTTGACTTCACGATCCAATATTTCCACAGGTTTCTCGACAAAGTGCATCGTGTCATCAACACGAATTTCATCAAGTGGTATGTGGAGGTTTTTATCAGCTAAACACTTTTTAAGATTGGACACGTGGAAGGTTGGATGAACATTTCCAAGTTCAGGAGGTAGCTCTAATCTGTAGACCACTTTTCCAATTCTTTCAACAATCTTAAATGGTCCAACATATCTTGGTGCAAGTTTTCCTTTCTTTCCAAATCTGATTACACATTTCCAAGGGGATACCTTGAGTAGAACGTGATCACCGACTTGAAATTCCAAGGGCTTGCGTCGTCTATCCACGTAAATCTTTTGACGGCTTCTAGCTGTCTGAAGGTTATCGCGAATTTTCTTGACCTTTTCTGTAGTCTCTAGAATGAGTTCAGGTCTAGTAAGCTGAGCTTCACCTATCCCATTCCAGCAGACCAGTGAATGACTTTTTCGACCGTATAAAGCCTCGAAAGGAGCCATATTGATGCTGGAGTGATAACTATTGTTGTAGGAGAATTCGATCAACGGTAGATGCGAATCCCAACTACCACAAAAATTGATCACACAAGCTCTAAGCATATCCTCCAGTGTCTGGATTGTTCTTTCAGATTGACCATCCATTTGAGGATGATACGCTATGCTCAAATTAAGTTGGGTTCCCATGGCAGATTGCATGTGTAGGATCGAGATTCGATCAAAACGAGTCGGTCTGAGTCAAATATAGGTCACTAGAAAAGCGGAAACAAACTAGCAACCATGAATCAGTGATAGAATAGGAGTAGAAGTAGAGAAATACACTTTAAAAACGTTTTCCAATGATTATAAACGTTTTCGTACAGAGAGAATTTTGGCAGCACTTCGTGTCAGAAGTCTCCAGAAGTTACAAATGAAAAACATAACACCCCTATTTATAGGGATTCCAGTTCGCACGAGGACAACAATCCAGTTCGCACGAACTGACATGTTCCAGATCGTGCGACCTGGCCCTAACTAAACCACTTCGTGCGAACTGGCTTATATACAAACATAAACTTAACTTTTTGACCTATTACACGTATTTGACACGACCTAGACTGATGACATAGGCGATAGAAATTATGCATGAACAAACTCCCCCTTGGATATTGTCGTAGCCTTCAGTTAGCCTGTCTTCAAAACTTCCATCACCAAGACTTGAAAAATTCTTCTCTTTGTTTCGGCTTTTTCAACAAAACTTTCCTTAAGCTCCCCATTTCGTTAAGCTTCCGTGCTTTTGGGTTCGACACCTTGCTTTCCAGTTACAACCTCCCCCTTGCTTTGAGCTCGTCTTCACACTCCCCCTTAGACTCGGCTATCGGAATCGTAATCTGGAACTTTCATCTGCAAATCTCAAACATTTATGAGTAAAATCATTTTGAATGTCCAGGATTGATGACTTGGCTCTTTCAACATACTATAAAGATTTGGCGATATTAAGAATCCAATAACTAAACCTAACTCTATACAATCAGATTTTACCAATTTGAGAATCCAAATCCCTCACAGTCAATCATCCAAGTCCAACTTAATGACCTTCGTGACTTCACAAACTGTTTTTGATTTTTGAATTTTTTACTTTTTAACTTTTTCAACACACTCAGTTAACCAAGTCCAAGTTAATGACCCTGGTCAACTGTTTAGCCTGCCAAGTCCAAGTTAATGACCTTGGCTGACCAAATTATGATCTCGCTAACAATTTTGAAACAAATTAATGAACTTTTAAACATGTTGAGCAATTACCAACACTTTTTCACAAACTTTTCTTAACCAACCCAAATGATCCAACATGTTTAGCACTGTGAGACTTTGATCATCAGATCCCCATCCTCTGTTGTCGAAAATAAGATGAAAAGACAAATCTTTTGGATTTTTACAACATATTGCTAAACAAAACATGAAATCTTTTTGGATTTTAAGAAACATAAAACTGTAAACTGTACAAACATATTTTTGGTGAGCGTGTTAGGGGATCATATCAACTGCCGATAAGCTACAAGTACCGTTAAGCTTTGATTTCATACTAAGCATTAAACAATTCACAGTTATTGCCGATATACTGATCCAATTTAAATTTTCACACAAATTTCAATCTGTTCAGGATACGAATTAGTGTTTTAAGGCTTAACTTATGCGCGTGTACCACCTCAGAATATACTCCCGTATCCAGACCACTATATTCAGTCTTACAGGTGAGTGCACACTAATGATATCTGTAATGGGTTAATGCGAGACCATGAGAGCTCAGGCTATTGCTTCCGCAAAATCAGAGAGATGATGGTTCGACTTTAGGTGGGTCCCCCTTGGGGATCTTCTTTACAACAGCACATGATTAGCATTTTTCAATGGTTCATCATTTTTTATGCTGACGGTAAGCTTTAAAAATAAAGCAGTGCAGAGTATTATACGAGGACTAGGCTATTGCTCCCGCAAAATCAGAAGTCCTGGTATAATACCCCAGATATCATCACGTACAAAGACCTAGTATGTCAGAAATATAGTCTTTCAAACAGGATTTCAGGGGTTATCCGAGAGATGTTCCTCACGTAATAAGCAAGAAATGATTTAGGTTTATATCCCGAACAAACTTACTAAATGTGTAAGAACCTATCGGCATATCATCAGCGAGACTGCTTAACACATTTAAACTAGACATTTCTTTAGCGTACTGCAACTGTCTAGCTGATGTACTATCATTTCCCTTTTTTACAAAAACTCATTTTTGATTTTTTCAATGTTTTTGTATTTTCTATAAACTTTCTACCCCTAAAATCAAAAACATATTTTTGTGTTATTGGTTTATCAAAAGCAGTAAAGAAATTGTACAGAAAACATGACAATAAGACGCAGATCACTTCTGATCGCCGTCCTCCTCGGCTTCACATTCTCTGTTTAGCTCACATGCACCCCCATGATTTACAAACCACTTGATTATAATGTTTTGAAACCATTTTTCAATCTAGTTTTATCATGTGTTTGTTCAGCAGTGAGGGTTTCGGCGTATTCATTTTAAAATTTAAAAAAAAATTAACACTTTAAACCAATCACTTCCTGTTTTAAACCATAGACACAGGATTTTCTCCTCTTTTACCAAACTGTTATGTTATTCATGCTAAACTTGAATTGACCTCTGAACACCTGCACAAGCATAAGAATTTGATTAGATTTGGATTTTAACCCAATCTGTCATTGTTGCAACTCTCATGTCTAGTGTATAGTGATCATTTTCACGAGGAACTCGCATCAACACCATTTCTTCAGGTATCTTAAACCCTGGTTTAAGAATTAGACATTCATCCTTTGAAAAATGAACAGTAAATGAGTTATCACAAATCTGAGAGATGCTCAACATGTTGTCTTCCAACTTGGCAATGTAGTTCACTTTTTCAAATGAGACAACCCCGTTTATGAGTATTCCTTCTCCGACAATTCTTCCACCTTGAGTTCCGGCAAACCTAACATAACCTCCATAGATTGATTTGACGTCGTATAGCAGTGATAACATCCCTGTCATGTGCCACGAGGCGCCGCTATCCATTATCCATTTAGAAATGATAGACCGTGGAAGCCCCTGCACACATCAAATGACATTTACTTAAACAACGATACCCAAGATTTCTGAACATTTGGTATACTACCGAAGACAATATCATGAGCTACTTTGTCAAGTTTTGGAATGTTAAACACAACATTTGGAACATCATGTTCTGGTTTTGATTTTAGAGTTCCTTCCTTGATAGGTGGGAAGTCTTCAATCAACTTAAAATAAACCTTTGAAGTCTTTTGTGATTTTGAAGATTCACCAATTTCAAAAGTTGATTTTGGTTTGTCCTCAGACTTTATGATTCACCGCATTTCAGAATACACACGGCGGATACCATTGGTGATTTTCCCTTAACATCTTTTGAAATTTAGGTTTTGGTTTCTGGAAAACTGGTTTTATTATCTTTTTGACACATTGTTTTGCCATGTGACCGATTTCATTGCACTGATAACAGATTCTTTTGTCATATTCAACAAAAGTGGATCTGTTGGTCTCATCTCTTATCTTTTTGGCCACAATAAAATCATCAATTGCTTTCTGACTAAAGATATAATCTTTTTCGGCCTCTGTATTCTTACCACTAACAAACACATCACTCAATTTTTCTTTTGGCTTAACTTCTTTCTTAGCCATTTTCTTCTCAAAACCAATACCTTTCTTTTTGAAATTATTGCCATGTCTCTTGTTACCATTGTTACCAACCCACTCATTTTTCTTTCGCGGGTTGTTTGTCGGTTGTTTAACAAAATATTTTTTCGGTTTTGAAAGAAACGAATTGTTGTTTACCTCTGAAATATCAATTTCCACAAGTTTAAAAACTTTTTCAACCCTTTCCAGATTTGCATTCTGAATCGGATACTCACAATCAGTATACAGTTTGTCAGTTCCGGTCATCGTGTAAACCACAATAATCGAATCGTCATCCAAAACTTTATCTGATTTTGGTATAAACTTATCAAGAAAGTTTCCGTCATCTTCAGAATCTGAACTGGAATTCTCAAAATGATTTTTAACCGTTTCGAAATCAGTGTTATCACTCTCTTCACCCAACACTTGGTCTACAACTGTTTTAACCAGTTGTGACTCGTTGTCGGTGTCAGACGGAGAGAATGTAACATCTATGTTTTCCGGTAACTCTTTCTCCTCTGTTCTCAATTTGAGATTCAATGCCTCTTCCACCCCGTCTGGATATTTCTGAGTATAATGATTCCACATTGGGGGTGGAACATTGTTGAAAGCAGCTTGTTGAGGAACAATCTAATCAATCACATATGACGATGAAATATAACTGATCAACTTTTTGTCGACTCTTTCTGTCTCAATGCGCATCAGTTCAAGTTCCTTCTTTAGAGATGCGATTGTGTCCAAATGTATGCTTATCGACATTTGCTTATCCATGACTGTAGCTTTGAGAAAATTAACAGTTTTATCATTTTCTATACTCTCATTGTGAATCGCTTTAATTGATCGTGACAGAGTGTCATAAGCTTCTTTAACATCATTAAAATCAAATTTTAATTTGTCGTGAAACTTTTTCAACTCTTGAAACTCTTTATCTTTTTCAAAACAATCCATGCATGGTTTTAAACAGTTTTTGCAAGGCTTTTCAAGAATTTGATCAACTTTTTCAAAAGCATTTTCTTGTTTGTCATTTTTACTTCCTGTTTTACCAATCTCTTCGGACTCGGACTCAGATTTCTCTCTGAATTTGGACTTCACATTTTCAGATCCACCATCGGACTCAGAATTCTCATTTGACTCCTTTTCAAACGACACTGACTCTTGAGTTGCATCTTTGGTCTCATTGTTATCAGAAGATGTTTTAGTTTGATCTACCTCTTGCAACTTGACCATAAGAGCTTTATCTACAATTTCTTTCAACGTTTCTTCATTTATTTCCTTTGAGACATCAATGATCTCTTGAACCGGAATTTTTCAACCTCGTACTTTGGGCAAAAACCCGTAGTCGGTTCTCCAAAGAAACCTGCAAAGGAATCAAACACATGAGCTGGCATTATAGATTTGAATGAATTAACAATAATCTCTTGTTCAAACTAATAATAGTAGACTGCTGCTACTGCCTCTTCGAGTTCTGCAAAACTTTCTTCAGTCATCACTTCACTGACTTCTTCAACTTCAGGAACTTCAGCAATTTCAGCCATCATAGCAAGACCCCCTCCTGGAATGTACTTATCCCAACTGAATCCTTCTGGAATCTTTTCATCATCTTGATTTACCAAAAGAGCTTTTTCTGTTTTGGATGGACTGTTCTCAATTTGAGGTCTTGGATTGAATGGTGTTTAACTGGTTTTATGATAAATGGCCTGTCGGTAATAGTCGTTAGCGAAAGAATTCTAGTGATTATTGACTTCTCTGTTCGGACATTCACGCTTGAAGTGCCATTTCTCTTTACACTTGAAGCATGTCACCTTTGATTTGTCGAATCCAAGTTTACAATCAGGACCTAAGAGACTATTTCTTCCTGTAATTTCCAAGAACCTCTGAGCTCTTCTCACTAGACTCGCCATACCCCATTTGATGTCGATGAGTTCTAGTTCCTCTGGATCAATTTGATCATAGTCTTCTTTAGTCATGTCTGAGTTACCAATTCGTCCGGCTACTAGACTTTCGTAAGACTCAAGTACGGAAGCTAGAAGTGCTATATGCTGCTTTGCGGCTGTCTCGGTAAAATCTTGACCTTTTTTATGTTAACAGCAATGTTGCACAGTATCCCATGACTAAAATTTTGATTGTTCGAACTTGATGAACTCTGAGAAGACACATGTTCTTAAAAATTCTGAACCTTAGGATTCGGTTCGTAACTTGGAAATGGCGAAAAATAGTTGTTAGACATGTTCTAAGATACTCGTGATGAAGAATCTGCACTGAATGTTGTTTGAATTTTTGGACTTGGAGTAGATGTGGCAGATGAGCTTCCTTTGTAGTAAAGCTGAACGTCTTGCTGTACATTTGCAGATTTCATTTTACTCATCTTCCGCATTTTCAAGCTCTTGAGCTTCAATTCTCTCGATAAATGTACTCAAATTGAAACCAATGTATTCCAAGTTGTTCTTCAAAACCATTAAGAATGTACCCCACACTTCTTGTGGTAATGCGTCAGCCAACTTATCAACCAACACTTCGTATGTTTTCTCTATACTCAAACGCTTCATCTCCACTACTAAGTGACAGTACCTCTCAATCAACTCTTTCGTTGATTCTCCACTAATAGCAGTAAAAATGTAGAATTCTTTTTTCAGTAGTGCCTTTTTGCTTTTGATCATTGCAGCACTTCCAAGAAATTTCATTTTAAGAGCATTCCAAATAGATTGCGCATCATTCTGATGATGTAACAATACCAAAATATCTTCTTTAATTGCCTGTTGCAATATACTGACCATCTTCTTCTCGGCTTTAAAACTTTCTGCTTCATCTGGAGTTAACGAGTTAAGTGTTTTCGGAATACCAGCATCACTCAAAGGAACTACATATTTTGTTTCAACTTTTAACCAACATTTAAGGTGATTCGCCTGAACCCATGTACGAAATCTATCCTGCCACCCCGAATATTCTTCGATGTTGAGTAGTTTCGGTGGTTTTTGCATGGTTCCAAGCTCGTTCTCCATATTCATATTCTGAGCTATATTTGATGGAGTTTGAATAGTCATACCTCCTCCGAAAAACGCGTTGTAAAACTCTTGGCTGTCCATTTTATACTTTGAAGAATGTTTCAGAAAATTTTTTAAGTTTTGAAAAACTTTACTTCCAAACGAACTGACTTCCAAACAATCTGGATTTTCAAACGGACTGGACTTCAAACGAACTGAGTATTTTCAAATGATATGGATGTTTCAATTCGTGCGAAGTGACAAATTTGATACAAGAAATATCAATTCGTGCGAAATGAACAATTTCACATGATCTGAAAATCAATTCGTGCGAATTGGACAAAACTTTCAAATGATTTGGCAAATTTCACACGAACTGAGCAATATTTTCACACGAATTGAAGTTTTTGACACTTTTTGATCGGTTTTAGTTCGATTTAAGGTCTGTAACTTTGAAGGATTGTTTAAAATGGTGTTTTACACGTTATATCTAAAATTCAGCCCATTTTGTCCGTGAATTCGTCCAAAAATCCAAGAAAGAGTATAAGTATAGAGTTCTAAACCATTCAAAACACTTATTTCAGCAAATTTGACTCATCCTGAGCTCTGATACCACTTGTAGGATCGAGATTCGATCAAAACAAGTCGGTCTGAGTCAAATCTAGGTCACTAGAAAGGCGGAAACAGACTAGCAACCTTGAATCAGTGATAGAGTAGGAGTAGAAGTAGAGAAATACACTTTAAACACGTTTTCCATTGATTATAAACGTTTTCGTACAGAGAGAATTTTGGCAGCACTTCGTGTCAGAAATCTTCAGAAGTTACAAATGAAAAACACAACACCCCTATTTATAGGGATTCCAATTCGCACGAGGACAACAATCCAGTTCGCACGAACTGACATGTTCCAGTTCGTGCGACCTGGCCTTAACTAAACCACTTCATGCGAACTGGCTTACATACAAACATAAACTTAACTTTTTGACCTATTACACGTATTTGACATGACCTAGACTGATTACGTAGGTGATAGACATTATGCATCAACAGCATGGTTCTCCAAAAATGAGACGAGAATCGAGCATCTCTGTCAGATATAATGTTCAAAGGAACACCATGTCGGGATACAATCTCATCCACATAGATTTTAGCAAGTTTGTCAGCAGATAGATCGGCACGGATCGGCAAGAAATGTGCTAACTTTGTAAGACGATCAACAACTACCCAAATGGCGTCATGACCTCTTTTAGTACGAGGCAGCTTGATAATGAGATCCATAGAAATGTTTTCCCATTTCCAAACTGGTATCTCTAGTTGCTCCAATAATCCAGAGGGATGTTGATGTTCTGCCTTAACCTTAAGGCAAGTAAGGTATTTGGATACATAAAGGCAATGTCTTTCTTCATACCCAGCCACCAATACTGGGTTCTGAGATCCTTATACATTTTGTCTGCACCAGGATGAATCGAATAGCGAGACTTATGAGCTTCATCGATTAACAAAGTGCGAAGATTGTCTTGATTTGGGACCCACAAACGGTCCATGAAATAATATAACCCATCATTCTTTAGTTCAAGAGCAGGCTTAATATGATGTGGTAATTATTTACCCATCAAATCTTGTGAAACACAAGTGTGTTGAGCCTGATAAATGCGGGTTTGAATATCAGATCAAACCTGAACACAGTGAAGCTTGACACGTCATTTACGACTCAATGCGTCAGGCACGACATTCGCCTTACCAGGATGGTAGCGAATTTCGCAATCATAGTCTTTTAGAAGTTCAACCCAACGTCGTTGCCTCATGTTTAGTTCTTTCTGATTAAAAATATGCTGAAGACTTTTGTGGTCAGTGAACACTACACATTAAGTACCGTACAGGTAGTGTCTCCAGATTTTGAGAGCAAAAACTACTGCACCTAACTCAAAATCATGAGTCGTGTAGTTCTTCTCGTGTACCTTCAGCTGTCTCGATGCATAGGCTATGACTTTGTTTCTCTGCATAAGGACGCAACCAAGGCTTAAGTTAGATGCATCACAATATACGACAAAATCGTCATTGCCCTCAGGTAATGAGAAGATAGGTGCATCATAGAGTTTCTGTTTCAAAGTCTGAAAAGCTTCTTCCTGTTTGGGTCCCCACTCAAAAGGTTTATTCTTTTGAGTTAAATCTGTGAGAGGAACCGCAATCTTGGAGAAGTTTGCAATGAAACGGTGGTAATATCCCGTGAGACCAAGAAATGAACAAACCTCGGTAGGAGTAGTTGGTGTATCCCAATCCTTAATCGCACTGATTTTAGCGGGATCTACATGAATACCTTGTTCGTTGATGATGTGTCCGAAAAATTGAACTTCCTTAAGCCAAAATTCACACTTGGAGAACGTGGCGAAAAGCTGTTCTTTCTTCAGGAGTTCCATAGTAAGACGTAGCTGTTGATCATGATTGGCTGGTGTCTTTGAATATATCAAAATGTCATCAATGAAAACAATGATGAACTTGTCCAAATAAGGCTTACGAACCCTATTCATCAAGTCCAAGAAAACAGTTGGAGCATTAGTCAGACCAAAGGGCATAATAGTAAACTCATAATGACCATATCTTGTGCGAAAGGCTGTCTTGGGAATATCTTCTTCGAGTACACGAAGCTGATGATACCTAAAAAGTAGATCAATCTTTGAAAAGCAAGTAGCACCATGTACCTGATCAAAGAGATCATCAATGCGAGGTAGGGGATATCGATTCTAGATTGTGAGTTTGTTGAGCTCACGATAATCGATACACATCCTGAAAGATCCATCTTTCTTTTTCACAATTAGGACTAGAGCACCTCAAGGTGAAAAGCTTGGACGGGTGAATCCTTTGTCATAAAGCTCTTGAAGCTGTTTAGATCATTCCTGCATCTCAGACGGTGCAAGATGATACGGAGATTTAGCAACAGGATTAGCACCAGGTACAAGATCAATACGAAACTCAACTTGACGTGCTGGGGGTAAACCCGGTAATTCTTCAGGAAATACCTCAGGATAATCCCGAACAACATGGATATCTTGAATATTCTTACCTTTGCTTTTCTCCTCTATGACATGGGCCGCATATTTCTTTCGTAGGTATTTTTGGGCTTGGGTACACGTCATGAGTTTAAGACCACTAACAAGTTTCTCACCATGAACCTCTAAGATTTCACCAGTCGAAAGCGGCACACGAACAATTTTCTCAAAACAAACCACCTCAGCGTGGTACTTGGCTAACCAATCCATTCCTATTATAACATCAAAGCTCCCAAGTTGCATTGGTATGAGGTCGATAGGAAAAAGATGGTTATTAAGGTTTAGCTGACAATTTCGGAGGACAGAATCAAGTACAACGGGTTCACCACTAGCTACTTCTACTGTCAAGGGCTTTCCTAGTTTTGTTCTAGTCACGGAAAGCAAAGGCTCAAAAGCTAAGGATACAAAACTCTTATCGGCACCCGAATAAAAAACAACGAAAGCAAGTTAGTTGTTACCAAAGAACGTACCATTCACCACCTCGTTGTCTGCACACGCCTTATTTGCATTTGCCAACTTCGGGCATCGGTTCCTGTAATGGGTCAGGTCCCCACAATTGTAGCATGAACCCGGAGGATAGTGAGGTCATGCAGGTTGCTAAGCAGGCTGTTGTGCAGGGTTTTGTGCTGCTGGATTGTGAGTAGGAGCAAAACGGCATGTGTTGGCAAGATGACCCGATTTCCAACTGTTGTTGCAGATACGGCACTGTACATGTGGTTGATGGTTGCTGTTACACCTGTTGCACAAGGTTGCATTGCCAACGTATTATTTCTTGGCAGGTGGTTATGCAAGTTGATTTGGAGCTACCTGATTAGGTTGTGCCACAACTACAAAGTTCTTGGAAGCCTTACGCTTCCTTGACTTCTTTGAAGACTCCGGTTTCTTACCCTTTTGTTTCTCATTTTTGTTAGACTGTTTATGTTTCTTGTTACCCTTTCTGTGGAGTTCACTTTTCTTGACTTGAGAATCAGTCAAGGTTGCAGCTAATTCAATGGCCTGTCGGACGGTAGTAGGATTGCTACCAGTTACGATATCCTGAACAGGATCGGGTAGACCGTCAATGTACTTTTCGATCGCCTAGTCCAAAGGCGTGACCAATGTTGGGCAGAGCAAGCTTAACTCCTCCTATCTGTCGGTATAAGCCCGGTGTTCACCACTTTCTTGATTAAGGTCATGGAACTCATCTTCCAGTGCCTTCTGCTCGTGACGAGGGCATAACTCTTTCATCAATAGAGCCATGAGTTCCTCCCATGTTTGACCCATAGCAACATCATCACCTCGATCTCTCATTACCCCATTCCACCATGTGAGAGCCCTCTTTTGAAACACACTAGAAGCAAACTCGACTTTACAATTGTTAGGACACTGAACATGGCGAAATGTACTCTCAAGACTCTCAAACCACCGTAGAAGACTAGTTGCTCCTTCAGAACCACTAAACTTGAGCGGTTAATGTAACACCCTAACTATTTTAAGAGAGTTCTAGTACCAATAACGACAATAGTTGTGCATTTACATGTACATATCACATATAAAAAT
Organism: Helianthus tuberosus; assembly: GCA_030545235.1. Taxonomy (NCBI): domain Eukaryota; kingdom Viridiplantae; phylum Streptophyta; class Magnoliopsida; order Asterales; family Asteraceae; genus Helianthus; species Helianthus tuberosus. The sequence goes on from JARYGA010042654.1 coordinate 12,280, forward strand.
ACGGGTTTATTAAAAACTTTTACAGTTTAAAAGTTTTACAACAATGTAGTTGGGTTCATCGTTTAAAAGTTACGACAAAAGGCCGTGCGGAAGCTTTAATCTCGTGTGTTCGGTTCTTCGATTAGCTTGATCATTATCCGACATCCCGTAATATACCTATGATCAAAACCAACATGAAAGTTAGTTTTGATAGCGTAAAATGAGTTTAACCAAGTTCATAGCATCAACCAACTAAAAAAAATATATATATTTTTTTATATTATATTTTTCTTTTCAGATTCATGCCTCTCCCGCCACGCGAGAGGCTTCTTCTCATCTTTCGCGTGCCGCGACATCCGTCGCGTGGCGCGCCGGATTTACCACACTCCCTCGCGTGGCGCGAGGGAGACCATTTTCCAGCAGGTCCATTCCTGGAACCTGCAATCTGCCATCTATGGTTATTAATCGAAAATCAAACTTTAAAGTGCCATAACTTTCGTTCTAGTCATCTGTTTTACACGATTCTTTTTCCTACGCGTCCGTAATTAAATTACGGACCCGTTTATCACCTTGGTTTGCATAAAAATCTGATTTATCCAATGTTGGCTCATAAATCCTTTAGGTGATTATTCGACCCGTGTTGGCATTATTATTTCACTACATGCTCTAAAAAGAAAATAGTTAATTCCTATCATTTTACCCATCTCGGGCTTGTTAAACCTTAACGTTTTCACTCCCATCCTAGAGTTTACGTAGGCGTTTACATTCACCGATTCATTTGTATCTATTTAAGCATTTCACCACAATTTACTTCTTAGTCTATTTTGACCCGCAAACGTTTTTGCCTATACTTTTTATATGTATCTAAGGGTTTCAAAATCGATAAACAAGTTTCTAAACAAACTCTAACGGTCGTTTACCCGGTTCGCCCGTTAAGGGCTTTTTGATCAATTCTAGTCTCTTATTTTACGACGAAAGACTCTCACCAATTATTGACCAAATTAGCACTTTTAACTACAACATAATTATACGTACCTGGCTCGGATCAATACATTGATCCGTTTTAATACCTTGTCTCGAAAATTTGCTAATTCCTAGCAACGCTAATTCATAAGCCGCTTTATCCTGTAAGCATAAAACTCGACAAGTGCTTATTAGTCGATATTTGTCAAATGGTATCCACATTACCATTTGACCCGTTTTACACTTTTTATTCATTAGGCTTGCTTATAGTAACCATTCAAAAACCCATTTTTATAATTAGCTTTTCATGGCTAATTTACCGTTCTATCTCTTTTACCATTAAAGCGTCGGGAACCATATCTTGAATATTATCCTTATTGTATTTGAAACTTATAGGATGAACATTTATTTTACAAAAAGGTGTAAGTTTCACTTACCTTGCATCCGGTTGTGTCCTTTTTTCCGCGTACTCGATCCGTTTGACCAGCTTCTTTCCCAAGTCTTCATCTAGCTTGTCCAGAGTCAAACTATCATCAGCACAATTCGTAAGACGGTTAGATTAGTCATAATCGTTTACGACTATTCCATCCTACGGGTTTTATGTTGAATTTATCATTCGACCATATCAAAATTATCATTCGATCTAATTATTGGTCGGTTTGACTTTTTAAAAGTCAATTGACTTATCAGCATATTCAAATGCACATTTGGTTCATTGAACTCACTTAGGCATATTTTATCCGAACTCTTAATGAAATCAAATTTTACACACAACCAAGTAGACCGCGATTTCTTTCAGGCATTTCATATCACTGAAAAATGGGTTGTTTTTGGTGACTAGTTTAACCTGCTTACAAGTCTTCAAAAATTATGATTTTTGTATGTGGCGTACCGCTCGGAGGGTTAGGCCTTGTGTTAAAATTTCAAGATCTAAAGCTTTACCAAAAATTCGTAAAAATTCATTTACTAAGCTGCAATCAGATTCGTCACTTCTGACTGCAGCTTACGGAAAAATTCATTAAAAATTCCTCGTTTATCCGATTGACGAAATTCCAATTGGAGATTCTATTAATCGCTTAAAACTATCTACAGTAATAATTTGAGATCATAACTAAATCCCTAAATTGAGATATGACATTCGTAATGGGCTGCAAATTCTGCCAGAAAACGCAGCTTGAACCTTTGATACGGAAAAATTCATAAAACGCTCAATTTTCATCGAAAAAATGCGATTCCAGTGGGGTTTTAAAGATATTTCCTGGAATTACATTTTAGACTCAAGAAACACATGTTTTTGTCATGTTTTGTTCAGGTTACAGCCAATAAAAGTCGGCTGTAAGTTCTGATCAGGAGCTGTTTGAATTCAGCTTTCAATTTAAGCATGTTCTTGACATCATAACACTAAGTTTTAGCAATCAAAACCCTAAAAACATCTCATACATGAATTTAGCATCAACAAAATCTGAATTTACTTGAGCTAGGCATGATTTCAATATATTCTTGTCTAGGGTTTACTCCTAAACACTATTTCACTTCAATATCATCCATACCACAATCATGCAACATCAATTTCGAATTTCTTATGTACATCAAGAATTCTCAAATTCATAAATATCAAAAATTCGACATACCTTACGATCCTCACGACTAGGTGATCGTTTCTATGTATTCATGCATCGATTTGGGGCTTTAATCAAGCTTCAATTTGTTGATTTTGCTGAAGTTAGGGTTTTTAACCCTTTCTTCTTCTCCTGGGCGATTTCACGCACGCACACACATATCCAGTGTGTGTTGTGTTTTTTTTTTTTTTTTTAATCAATATAAGTTCCCTACTTGACAACATTAGTCCCTCATGTTTTTATCTTGATAAATTGAAGCTACTACTCACCATTTATCATTTAACCACATACAACTAACTAGGTTAATTACTCCTAGTTAACTTAATAGGTTCGGGAAGTTATAACTCGTTATATTTTAAGTCCCGTTAACTTGGGCCTTTTATATACTTGGTTTTCTCAATGTATATGTCATCTTTTTAATTAATATTAGATTTGCTTACTTAAATCCTAATATTTACCGGGTAAATTTTCACCACTAACGGTATCTTACCCATCATTAACATTAACGTGGTTTGGTTACCAAACTCGTTTTTGGGGTGTTACAAGTCTACCCCCTTAAAGTGGTTTCGTCCCCAAAACCTTATTTACGTAGTTCTTTTAATTTTTGACTAAACGAACTTAGTTTCGTTTTTATGATATTCATTCCTTCGGTGTCTTTTATGTGTAAGTCCTCACTGACCGAGGCTTTCACCTCTTATTCCTTATCCTTTGTACCTTTTTAACCGAGTCGTCACTCGATCACTTAGTCTCATCAGTTTATTAACATGTTTATCCCGCGCTTGTCTTATATTAACAAGCGCTTTGTATTTGTCAGGACATTTTCTTAACTTTGATTAGTTTTACCGGCTAAACTAATTAGTTGCCGTCACTTCATACCCCATCATCCGAGTATACTATTTTGCCATCTCCGGCCTTATGTGTGTTTAAGATTTTCTAAATCCCCTCATATTACTTATGTTTGTTAGAACGCTGCTTTTGACTAAAAACTAAATTTTTAGTTTACGTTTTCTCTGTCTTACTTCTTTTTCTCTCAAGTCTAGGAATTTCCGTCTAAGTTTTATTCCTGACCGTTATTATTTTACATGGAGAACTGTGACCAGTTTTCCACGCTTTACCCAAGCAACCCGTAGGTTCCTTTACTTAGCCTCGTAGGCTTTTTCTTTAGATTTTCACCTTTTTAAGGTAAAACCCCATCAGTTCATTTCTTTCTATTCTTGACCCGAGGGTCTTTTGGTCCCGTAGATTTAACATTAATTATAATCCCGTAGGTCATGATGATCCCGTAGATCATCTTTTATTCGGGTCTTTATTCAACTATATGTATACATATAGCATCAAGGCACCTCTTTTTATGTTTGGAATTATTTACTTTTTTTTATTTCATTTAACCTTAACCGTAGTCTAAGGCTACATTTGTTTTCTTTCGAATTATTTTTCCGACCTTATGACTTTTATCGTCATTTACAAGTCGGTTTGTCCTACGCTTACCGTTACCCGGTTCTTACCTATACTTCTTTACGACCCGTTACCCGGTTTCTTTATTTTAGTGTTTTTAACTTTCTTGTTTCGCTAGTTTGCGTTTTTCCTATCTACATTCCTTTACAACCCATCACATAGGTTCATTAATATTTCGCGCTTCCATTATTAGGCTTGCGCTTACTTGCACTACCAAGCTTTTACACTTTATTTATCTCGTTTGACTTATTCGTGTGAGATTTCATTACTCATGAACGTCAAACTTCATCCTTCATTCGACCCGTTCAACTTTAAAATAGTTGAATGTAGTTATCAAAATTTCTGTTTGCAATTTCTCATCGTCTTTTAGTCATGACTCTTAATCCGAGTCCTTTGACTTTCTATTTCGCGTTCCCGTCTCTTGGTTTACGCATACTTTCAAAATCCTACCCATCTATCGGGTATCTTTACCGAAGTTATCATCAAGTAACCATTCTTATATGGTTTTAGACGTCACTTTAATTTATTTGGTCATCTTAGCGAAATTCATCGTTTTTATTCAGTCGAGTCATTTATTCTTTAGTCTACCCCCTTTGACTTGTCTGTGTGAATTTCATCACTTATGACAGTCAAACTTTATCCCCTATGTCTTAGCATTCACATTAGTTGGTTCCTATTTTCATTTACTTTAATCTGTGTCCCTTCTCTCTGGCTCGTTATTCTAACGTAATACGCTTCCGTCGTCCGACTTGCGTTTACGTTTACTATCAACATTTTACTTATTTGACTCATTTGGGTACCTTTTTAATTTGTCCCATTAACCCCGTCCTTACTACATCGGATGTAAATGTGTCCGCTATAAGAAGTTCATGGTATCATATGCCACTACTTACTTGGCCAGAGTAAGCGATTAACACATGACACGCATGACCTTTTTATAGTTTTCACATCACGCCCTATGTAAGTAACGCCTCTATTTAGTTTTCTTGGAAATAATATCCTGGGTAGGTATTCTATTCAGGTTTTCCAAGTTTCTAATTTACATATGCAACAATCATTCTCTACATGTTTGCTGCATATTGCTATTTGTGCGATTAAATTTAAAACATGCACCTGATAACGCTTGCCCCGACGGGCTTTCCTTGCCATTCACCTTGTTCGCGATCATTACGCGATTTAGGTCCTTGGTGAGTATACTCAGCTTGTCATACCTCGGACCATTCCACCGCCATATCCACAATTCGTTCAACTCTCGTCATCTTCAGATGTGAGCGTCCTTCAACTAAACATTTACAAAAGTTAGTAATTTCTACATTAATAAATGCCCGTATTGTAATACAAGGCTTTTTACTCTACATGTCAATGCACGTAATATCGTTAACTGCATCAATCATTTTAATTGGGGTAGCGTGTATTACGCGATAACCCTATGTGTTGTTTACAACACTTTAACATGCTAAACCATTAATATATATGTACTTACCGGATTTGCGATCAAGCCTCGAACCGAACACACTTTATTCTTTAACCATGAGCTCTGATTACCAAATTGTAACACCCTTACTATTTTAAGAAAGTTCTAGCACCAATAACGACAATTAGTTGTGCATTTACATGTACATATCACATATAAAAATACGGGTTTATTAAAAACTTTTACAGTTTAAAAGTTTTACAACAATGTAGTTGGGTTCGTCGTTTAAAAGTTACGACAAAAGGCCGTGCGGAAGCTTTAATCTCGTGTGTTCGGTTCTTCTATTAGCTTGATCATCATCCGACATCCCGTAATATACCTATGATCAAAACCAACATGAAAGTTAGTTTTGATAGCGTAAAATGAGTTTAACCAAGTTCATAGCATCAACCAACTAAAACAAAATATATATATATATATATATATTTATATTATATTTTTCTTTTCGGAATCATTCCTCTCGCGTCATGTGAGAGGCTTCTTCTCATCTTTCGCGTGCCTCGAAATCCGTCGTGTGGCGCGCCGGATTTACCACACTCCCTCGCGTGGCGCGAAGGAGACCATTTTCCAGCAGGTCCATTCCTGGAACCTGCATATCTGCCATCTATGGTTATTAATCGAAAATCAAATTTTAAAGTGCCATAACTTTCGTTCTAGTCATCCGTTTTACACGATTCTTTTTCCTACGCGTCCATAATTAAATTACGGACCCGTTTATCACCTTGGTTTGCATAAGAATCTGATTTATCTAATGTTGGCTCATAAATTCTTTAGGTGATTATTCGACCCGTTTTGGCATTATTATTTCACTACATGCTCTAAAAAGAAAATAGTTAATTCCTATCATTTTACCCATCCCGGGCTTGTCAAACCTTAACGTTTTCGCTCCCATCCTAGAGTTTACGTAGGCGTTTACATTCACCGATTCGTTTGTATCTATTTAAGCGTTTAACCACAATTTACTTCCTAGTCTATTTTGACCCGCAAACGTTTTTGCCTATACTTTTTATATGTATCTAAGGGTTTCAAAATCGATAAACAAGTTTCTAAACAAACTCTAACGGTCGTTAACCCGGTTCGCCCGTTAAGGGCTTTTTGGTCAATTCTAGTCTCTTATTTTACGACGAAAGACACTCACCAATTATTGACCAAATTAGCACTTTTAACTACAACATAATTATACGTACCTGGCTCGGATCAATACATTGACCCGTTTTAATACCATGTCTCGAAAATTTGCTAATTCATAGCAACGCTAATTCATAAGCCGCTTTATCCTGTAAGCATAAAACTCGACAAGTGCTTATTAGTCGATATTTGTCAAATGGTATCCACATTACCATTTGACCCGTTTTACTCTTTTTATTCATTAGGCTTACTTATAGTAACCGTTCAAAAACTCATTTTTATAATGGCTAATTTACCGTTCTATCTCTTTTACCATTAAACATGGTTTTTATCATTTATATTAGTTCCAACCTACATTATATCGCGTCGGGAACCATATCTTGAATATTATCCTTATTGTATTTGAAACTTATAGGATGAACATTTATTTTACTAAAAGGTGTAATTTCACTTACCTTGCATCCGGTTATGTCCTTTTTCCGCGTACTCGATCCGTTTGACCCGCTTCTTTCCCAAGTCTTCATCTAGCTTGTCTAGAGTCAAACTATCATCATCACAATTCGTAAGACGGTTAGATTAGTCATAATCGTTTATGACTATTCCATCCTACGGGTTTTATGTTGAATTTATCATTCGACCATATCAAAATTATCATTCGATCAAATCATTGGTCGGTTTGGCTTTTTAAAAGTCAATTGACTTATCAGCATATTCAAATGCACATTTGGTTCATTGAACTCACTTAGGCATATTTCATCCGAACTCTTAATGAAATCAAATTTTACACACAACCAAGTAGACCGCGATTTCTTTCAGGCATTTCATATCACTGAATAATGGGTTATTTTTGGTGACTTGTTTAACCTGTTTAGAAGTCTTAAAAAAATATTCTTTTTTATGTGTCGTACCTCTCGGAGGGTTAGGCCTTGTGTTAAAATTTCAAGATCTAACGCTTTACCAAAAATTCATAAAAATTCATTTACTAAGCTGCAATCAGATTCGTCACTTCTGACTGCAGCTTACGGAAAAATTCATTAAAAATTCCTTGTTTGTCCGATTGACGAAATTCCAGTTGGAGATTCTTTTAATCGCTTAAAAATATATACAGTAAAAATTTGAGATCATAACTAAATTCCTAAATTGAGTTATGAGATTCGTAATGGGCAGCAAATTCTGCCAGAAAACGCAGCTTGAACCTTTGATACGGAAAAAATCATAAAACGCTCAATTTTCGTCGAAAAAATGCGATTCTAGTGGGGTTTTAAAGATATTTCCTGGAATTACATTTTAGACTCAAGAAACACATGTTTTTCTTTTGTTTTGTTCAGGTTACAGCCAATACAAGTCGGCTGTAAATTCTGATCAGGAGCTGTTTGAATTCAGCTTTCGATTTAAGCTTGTTATTGACATCATAACACTAATTTTTAGCAATCAAAACCCTAAAAACATATCATACATGAATTTAGCATCAACAAAATCGGAATTTACTTGAGCTAAGCATGATTTCAATATATTCATGTCTAGGGTTTACTCCTAAACACTATTTCACTTCAATATCATCCATACCACTATCATGCAACATCAATTTCGAATTTCTTATGTACATCAAGAATTCTCAACTTCATAAATGTCAAAAATTCGACATACCTTACGATCCTCACAACTAGGTGGTCGTTTCTATGTATTCATGCATCGATTTGGGGCTTTAATCAAGCTTCAATTTGTTGATTTTGCTGAAGTTAGGGTTTTTAAACCTTTCTTCTTCTCCTGGGTGATTTCACGCACGCACACACATATCCAGTGTGTGTTGTGTTTTATTTTTTTTTATTTTTAATCAATATAAGTTCCCTACTTGACAACATTAGTCCCTCATGTTTTTATCTTGATAAATTGAAGCTACTACTCACCATTTATCATTTAACCACATACTACTAACTAGGTTAATTATTCCTAGTTAACTTAATAGGTTCGGGAAGTTATAACTCGTTATATTTTAAGTCCCGTTAACTCGGGCCTTTTATATACTTTGTTTTCTCATAGTATCTGTCCTCTTTTTAATTAATATTAGATTTGCTTACTTAAATCCTAATATTTACCGGGTAAATTATCACTACTAACGGTATCTTACCCATCATTAACTTTAACGTGGTTCGGTTACCAAACCCGTTTTTGGGGTGTTACAGTTTAGCCGAATTAAATTGTTTAAAGTTGCACGGAGCAGGTGCATTAACATTTTTGTTGTTGGCTTGGTTAGTTTGAGTAATGAGATTTGGTAGCATAGCAGCCATCTGCTATGCTATAATAGATGCCAGTTCAGCATCAGGTTGTTGTACGTTGCGTCGACAATGCATTATAAAAAGAGAAAAACATGAGAGAAAACGAATGAGATGATATGGTGAAAAATCAGATGTCATTGGATAAAAATGAGATGTTACAAATATCGATAAAAAGTGTGGTGGTCATTTGTTCATTACCTCAAAACAAGCAAAAGACACACAGTGACTAATCAAAGTAAATGGGTCATAATAATGTATCACGAAGACATGCTTGCCTATAAGTGGATACTCTAGCCTTAGACAGAAAATTCGAACACTCTAGCCTTAGACAGAAAATTCGAGGTACAGGCACCCACCCTTCCAGATTGAACGTGTTCACATTATTTAGACCCAAACTTTGACAAGATTTTGAAAACTTGGGATGCACTAAGCCAAAAAGAATCATTCAAGAATGAATGATTAATTTTCAAAATTGTTTTGGAAATTTGTGTTCTTATTTTGGTAATCACCTAAAGATAGGTGACGTTTATGGTTTTTAGATCTAAACACAAGATAACTTGTGTTGGGGTCCTAGAGAGGTTATAGTCTAGGTCAAAGCATTACTAATATCCTAATTCCCTACAACCATGAGCTCTGATACCAACTCTTCTGTCACACCCCGACCGCGTAAAACAACAAACTTCGACGGAAACGTCAGGGAGTGTCGTAACAGACTTATTGTTTCACAACACATGGTATTTAAAGTTTGGTTTTATTATGGTAAATTATTACATTGTCTTTGTTTAAACGAGAACATAACATAAATTAAAGTTGTCTTGCTTCATTTTAAGTCACTAAGGCCCAAGTCCGCCTAAGTGTATCCTGATAAAACTCATACACTAGCTCCTGAAACACATGTGAAAATAGGTACGTCAGCGTAAAAATACCTATGAGATACGTAGGTTTTGTTGATGAAGGATTCATGACTTGAAAGTTAAACTAAATGTTTAACGAAAAGTAGTCATGAACCT
>JARYGA010042655.1:0-19788 GCA_030545235.1 Helianthus tuberosus
GTATTAAATGATAGTAATAAAGTAACTGTCTTTTCAGTTACATTTTTTATATTAACTGTGTTGATTAGCTTTTGTCAGTTTTATAGGTTATAGACGTCCCATTTTCTAATTTTGGCGTTTTTTTAATTGGCGTTATGCAGACCAACATTACAAAATACAATAACGGAGTAAATAAAATATTAAGCAGGAAAAATATTTTTTGTTATTTTTGGCGTTTTGTTAGGGTTAACCATTTTTAGTATTTTTTGGCATTTTGCTAATAAAGATAGAAATATATCATTTAATTATCTTTAAAAAAAAAGATTACATAGAAGAAAAAAAGAGGAAAAAAAATTAAAATCCTTCGTCAGAAGGTACTTTATCCGAATAGTATCCATCACTTGTGTCATCTTCTTCCTCCTCGGAGTCTTCATCTGGATCTTCATCCATGTCATCACATTCACCTTCATCAGCTTCTTGTTCCTGAAGATTCTAAAGCCTCCACCTGAACATGTCTTGCATTAACTCCAATTTTGAGTCTATTTCTGTGTTGGTACAAGTGGCGTTATGCAATTCTTCCATGAAACCTAGTCGCTGCTTTGTCATGATGTTCTCTAGCCAGTAGACTTCCTGCTCTCCGCTGTCGTATGTAACCGTCACCATGTCTGTTTCATCATCAAAACGCCATGATGTCATGACAGGGTCTGGCTTCACATCTCCTTTGATTGGTCCAAATTTGCTAGTTAATGCTTTCATAAGCATATGCGTTTCATGGCATTCGTTGTCTAGAGCGATGCCAATGGATAAGATTTGCCTCTGTATCTCTTATTCCATCTTCAGAGTTGCCCTGACGGTCTTAACATACACCCTCCTTCTGTTGTCAAAATTGAGGACGTATCACCTGATTCCCAGAATGTATAACTACGAAACGATTGTTGCCATTTTTGGCGTTTTGTTTAAGTTGGCTTCTTTGGTTAGCGGTTTTTTTTTGCAGAAAATGGATAGATTGAAGTGATTATGGAAGCTATGTTTTACCTTTGTTTATATAATGATGTTTTGGCGCGTAATTTAGGAGGGAATTTCTTCTAATAAATGTTAATAACTGAAATTCAGTTATTTGTGTTGTTTCATCTTCCTATAATATTCAACGCGTTTTATTACTAATTTTTGGCGTTTTAGTTTTTTGTATGGCGTTTTATCATTTGATGGCGTTTTGAATATGAGCGGTAAAAGACCCTTTTAACCTTAATGAAGCGCGTCCCACATAATAAAATTGATGTTATTTACGAAAACACCACCGCGCAATTTAGTCCATGGATTGTTTTGATCGGACGATCCATAAGCGTTCTCACCGTTCTCACACTTTTCACTGTATATAGGGTCAGGATTTAGAGAAAACGGTAGAAAGTGTGAGAACGGTGATAACGCTTATTGATCGTCCTATCAAAACAATCTATGGACTAGATTGGTGCGGTGGCATTTTAGTAAATAACACCAATTTTATTACGTGGACGCGCTTCATTAAGGGTAAAAAAAGTAAAAACCCATTTCTCACATAAAACGCCATTGAAAAATAAAACGCCAAATAAATACAAAACGCCAATTTTATCATTGCGTACTTTTTTCTGTGTTTTATTTAAGCTCTCTGGCTATAAATATGCCAAAAAATATGAAACGCCGTTATATATAACGCCAAAGCTTACATCCTGATAAATGTTAATTAAATTTTTTGTTATCAAAATAACATCCCGCCTAAACTACGCGCCAAAAAAAATTCTATAAATTGAAATGCCTCACCACCTTCCGTTTATCACACTAAAAACACACAAAAAACACACAGTGGTTGCTAAAAAAATTTACAACTCAACGTAAAACGCCAAAAAATACAACGACGGAAAACATCTTTTCTTTGATCCTCAGTAATGTTCTGCATGAAGCTTCATTGAATGATTTGTTACGTGAGTGTATTAAGATTTTGCTGCATGAGATGGACCAAATTGACAAAAGAGGGACTGATGACACCCATATGTCATACTATCATCTTTGTTCCTAAAGAAGGTTTGGATGATAAGAAGAGACCTATACCAGTATAAATGCTACTTTGGCCTTGATGATTATAATGAAGACGACAGGCAGATAACATCCACCCACACAGGGTCGATCTATGTCTCCAACATCCTCAAAGACACTTCAACACATGAACAAAGAAAATAAACGCCAAACCCAAAATGCCATTTATTTGTCACATTTCTTGTAATTTCAAAAAAAAAAAAGAGACTGATGACACTGAAGATTTAAAATCATAAATTGCTTGTACTTTGTTTTTTTTATTTATTTTCTTTATCTATTGTTTGTTTTGTAATTTCAGTTAATAAACAACAAAAGAATATTAATAATATAATGAAAAATATAATAAAACGACAAAATTAGCAAATGCGTGTAAAACGCCGTAATTCCATTAAAAACGCCCCCAAAAAACTACATATTATAATAAAATTAATTTGAACAACTAATATTATAAAAAAAAGCGTGAAACAATGTGCAAAGAATATAAAAACAAAAAAAAGTCGAATAGTTATCTAACCGCCATTGGAAAACAAAACGCCATAATTACAGTCGTCAAAGATTTGACGTGTTACACCATAAAAACAGTTGAGTAAGAAAACAGAACACGGTAAACTGCAAAAAACAGTAAAATGAAACGACGGAAAACATAATTACTAATATTTATTATATTTATTTAACTTTTTCAAAACACCATAATTACCTGTCATACGCGGGAAAAAAGAGTCAATATAAAAGAAGACCATGAGAACCCAAGCTAAAAACACGCCAAAAAATTGACTAAAACGCCACATATTGTCCAAAACGCCAAAAAATTTAAAAATGGCTAAGGTTATTGCATGGAGGTTTGAAAGGAAAGAGAAGCGATTCATCATAAAGTTCTCTGATAGGAGAAGGGTAAAGGTAAGGACAATCAAAGCCATGCTTGGAATGAATGAAAAGGTTCAGAAGGATATCCTAGCCCTTGGGGTTCCAATAGACAACGATTGTGAAACAACGAGGACAGTAATAAAAAGACTGGAAAGAAAATTTACGGCAGAAGATGATGAAGATGATGATGATATTGAAGATACTCCTATACCAAAACTTAGTAGTTGGGTATTGCATGAGGAAGAAGGAACACTTGAAGTGACTTATAAAAACGGGGTGCAATATTCAAGGCCAATGGAAGAAATGTTGAAGACATGGATGCTATCTATCATTGAACAACTCTGTGATTTAACACCTTCAAACGATCCAAAATCCAAAGATGCATTGATATTCAAGAATATTCTGCAGCAAAGAAGAGACGAGCTAATGGCGTTATACGCAAAAATGAAATTTGATGATGAAGAATCTGAAGAAAGTGATGAACAAAGCGATGGGTACATCTCTGATGTAATCCCACCTACGCAAGACTATTAGTTTATTTTGATTTTCGTGTTATTGTAGTTTTATAAAATATTAACCTATGGTAATCAATTATTAACAAAAAGATACAAAACGCTAAAAATGACATGGAAAAAGCCATAACGCCAAAAAATTAACTATGTGACACAAAAAGAATTAATTCAACGAAAAGAAATATGAGAAATAACAGTAAAATGCCAAATAATTAATAATTCTACATAACGCCAAAATTATCTTGCACGCAAAAAATAAAACAGCATGTCAAACGCCAGAATCGTGAAAGGAGAAGAATACTAAAAAGACAAAAAAAAAACCCTTCGGACCCTGATCATGCCCCGCGTCATGTGTTCGGCCAGGATGCGTTCTCACCGTTCTCACACTTTTTGCCGTTTTCTCCAGAACCCGTTTCTATATATATATATATATGTATATATATGTATATATATATATATATATAGGGGACCGCTAAAATGAAAACCACCTCTAGTTGTAAGAACCGTGAGAACTACACCGTACGGGGCGAGGTGGACCAATTTTTTTTTTCATAAACGTAGATGTGTGTATTATAAACACATTTGTAAAAAAAAAATTCAAAAAAAAAATGTCGTGTGTGTAGTTTTGAGCACCACAAGTTTGCGTTTACGGGTACCGTAAATTTTGTTTAAAATTAACGGTACCCGTAAACACAAACAAAATTACACACACGACATTTTTTTTTGAATTTTTTTTTACAAATGTGTTTATAATACACGCATCTACGTTTATGAAAAAAAAATTGGTCCACCTCGCCCCGTACGGTGTAGTTCTCACGGTTCTTACAACTAGAGGTGGTTTTCATTTTAGCGGCCCCCTATATATATATAGGGGAAGGTTCAATTGAAAACCACTAATTGGAGGGAAAACTCGAAAACTAACTAAAAAAACCTAAAAACATAACAAATTTTTTTTACAATTTTAATATAAATTTCGCTACTTTTTATATATAAAAAAACTTTTTTTTCAAAAAAAAAAAAAAACATTGTAGTGCACATGTGCAATAATACACATGTGTAGCACACATATAATGCACATGTGCAGTATAAGTTTTTTTTTGAAAAAAAGTTTTTTTATACATAAAAAGTAGCCAAATTTTGTAAAAAAAATTGGCATGTTTTTTATGCTTTTTAGTTTTCGAATTTTCAATCTAATTAGTAGTTTTCAATTGAACCCTCCCTTATATATATATAGTGTGAGTTTCATTGGAGAACACTAAAAAAGTGGGGAACAGTGGGGAACCGACTCAAATGAACTCCGATTGGACTCATTCCAGCGGCGTTGGAACCGGCTCGTCGAACCCTAACTAGTATCTCTTAACCCTAAACCCTAAATCATAACCCCTAAACCCTAAATATATTAGGGTTTGGCTTTTAGGGTTTAGATTTAGGGTTTAGCTTTAGGGTTTAGGGTTTCGCTTTAGGGTTTAGGGTTTAGCTTTTAGGGTTTATAGTTTAGATTTTACGGTTTAGCTTAGGTTTTAGCCTTATTTTTTAGCTTTAAGGTTTAGAGTTTAGGAGTTAGGATTTAGGGTTTAGGGTTAAGAGATCTTAGTTAGGGTTCGACGAGCCGGTTCCAACACCGCTAGAATGAGTCCAATCGGAGTTCTTGAGTCGGTTCCCCGCTGTTCCCCACTTTTTTTAGTGTTCCCCAATGAACCTTCCCCTATATATATATATATAGTGAAAGTGTAAAATACAATATCTCTTAACGTACAATACGTACGATATTGTGAAATCGCACGTCATAAAAAAGCATGTTCGAAATCGCATGTTGGTATTTTTGATGAAATCGCATGTTGGTATATAAAGCAATTTCACATGTTGGTTTTTCAGCACAAATCGCATGTTCAAAAGTCAATTCGCACCAGATCGGACGGCTGAGATGATCGTGTACATATTGTACGATAAGGGCATTTGTACGTTAACCTAACCATATATATATATATATATATATATATAGGGAGAAGATCATGCGAGAACCACCTCTTATTGCGAGAACCGCGAGAACCAATGTGAACACACCAAAAATGCCTAAAAATAGCTAAAAATCACACAAATTTTTTTTTTTGATTTTTTTAGGTTTTTTGAGGGTTTAGTTTTTAGCATTTTAGCTTGGGGGGGGGGGGGGTGGGGGGGGGGGGGTTTAGGTTTTTGGGGGGGTGGGGGAGGGGGGTTTAGGCTTTTTTTTGGGGGGGGGGGGGTGGGGTTAGGTTTTTTTTTAGGTTTTTTTAGGTTTTTTTTAGCTTGGGGGGGGGGGGGTTTAGGTTTTTTTTGGGGGGGGGGGGGGGTTAGGTTTTTTTGGGGGGGGGGGGTGGGGGGTTTAGGTTTTTGGGTGGGGGGGGGTGGGGGTTAGGTTTTTTTAGGGTTTTTTTTAGGTTTTTTAGCTATTTTAGGTTGTGTTCACATTGGTTCTCATGGTTCTCACAATAAGAGTGGTTCTCGCATGAGCCCCTCCCTATATATATATATATATATATATATATATGGTTCGACGAGTCAGTTTCAATGCCGCTGGGACCAGTCAAATCAGGGATCGTTTATGTTGGTTCCCCACTTATTTAGTGCTCCTTAATGAATCTCACACTATATATACACACACATATACAATATTCGGTTCAATGAAGAACCAATCCTAGTAACGAGAACCAAAGGAACTCTTCTTAACCAAGAACATTTTGATACATCGTTATCCTTTTTTCACCAAGGCATTTGTGTAGATGCACACCCCATTAGATCTAATCTCTCTTTTTATATATATTTACATATCTGATCTCTCTCTCATCTTTATTTCAAAAGTTATATCATCTTTCTCTCTATTTCCATATCATTCTTCACTCTTCATCATCCAGACCGTAATCAAAGTAAATACATTTTTTAACGACCTAAATTACACCAAATCCGCTTAGGTGGGGTCGAACCCTTGACTTTAAGGGGAGCAACACCTTAACTTCAATGGCTTTGCCAATTGGACCCAACCCCCCACCTGAGTAAATATATTTATACAAACCAATTTTTAATCAATAGACATTGATTTTGCTTTTTTGTTTGAATGAGATAATGGCAGTTGCTCAGATGAGAATCGCAGACGTAACAAGAGTAAATACATATGCCGTTTGAAGGTTTTTCGGCCTCTAACATGAAGATTTCTTCTTGATCCGACGTTAATGGATCACAGTTTTCTGGTCGGTAACAGTGAAGGTTATGCCAGATGTAACCCTAGATCTTGATACTTTCCCTTGTATCTTCCAGATCTAGTTTAGGGGTATTTACTAATTATTAGTAGTTTAAGGAGTCTAATGTAATTGTTTTGGTTATTTACTTATTTATGTATGTAATATGAATGAAGGAAATCATATTTGAAGTTTGAAATTCTCCTATCTTCTCCAAATATTCTCCTAGTTCTTCTCTTTTAGGGTTTATGGAAAAAAGAGTGAGTTCATGGACGTAATTTATGAAAAAAAAAGACCAAACATAATATTATCTTACCAAAATCAATATTCGTTTAATTAACTCGTGTAACTGCAAATATTTAAGTTTTTTTTTTAAAGGTGTGAGTGAATTATTCGCGAATGTTGGGAGATCTAGCATACGCTGTCTTAACCGTGTCTGCGCTAGAGAGCCCACTCGCACAATAGATCCCCAATTTAAACCACTCAATGAGAAACCACTATCATCCAGACTCGAACTTGAGACATGGAGGGGAAAACTCACCCTGGCCCACCATAGGTGGAATTTAAATACCTGTGGCCACCACTAGAGCACTAGTGATGGTTTTTTAAGTGATATAATAAAAACGGTATATTACTGTAATTATGTAAAGTGGGTTATATATATATATATATATATATAGAGGGTAGGGATAGTGTACATTAATTCAGAAGTGTGAGAAGTGTATTATAACACTATATATAACACTATATAACATCATATAAACACCGTATATCACTATGTAACACCATATAACACTATATAATACTATATAACAATATATAATACTATACATCTATCATAGACATGCTATCAGACAAAATATAGTGTTATATTTGTTATATAGTGTTATATAGTATTACATAGTGTTATATGGTGTTATATGGTGTTACATAGTGTTATACAGTGTTTATATGGTGTTATATATAGTGTTATATATAGTGTTACAATACACTTCTCACACTTCTGGATTAATGTACTGGATCCTCTACCTATATATATATATATATAAGGGGGCCGCTAGAATGAGAACCACCTCGAGTTATGAGAACCGCGAGAACCACACCGTACGGGGCGAGGTGGACCAATTTTTTTTTCAAAAACGTAGATGCATGTATTATAAACACATTCGTAAAAATTTTTTTTAAAAAAAATGCCGTGTGTGTAGTTTTTTACACCACAAGTTTGGGGTTTACGAGTTCCGTAAATTTACGGAACTCGTAAACCACAACTTTGTGGTGTAAAAAACTACACACACGGCATTTTTTAAAATTTTTTTTACGAATGTGTTTATAATACATGCATCTACGTTTTTGAAAAAAAAAATTTGGTCCACCTCGCCCCGGATCAAGTAGTTCTCGCGGTTCTCATAACTCGAGGTGGTTCTCATTCTAGCGGTCCCCTATATATATATTGTAACAACTCTCGGTAAAATCAATACCCTCATAATATTTCCGACTCCCTAATATACTATAAAATGTCTCCATATGTCTTTAATTACACCCCGTATGTGAAAACCGAGCCCAAATTATGTTATAGTTTATAAAAATAAAATAAAAATCTGAATTTAGAGCTGAGGCGGGCCGCGTAGGATCCCACCTCAAGCTCACGCGGGCCGCGAGCGACCTGGACACGCGATCGCACCAGAGGCCGACATGTGTCAACATCGTGGCGGACCTACTCAACGACTCAGCTAAGCTAGTCCGTTGACCAGCTTTGACGCGGGCCGCGTAAGCCCTGCTTGTCTTTCACGCGGGCCGCGACAGAACCTAATTACACAACTATAAATAGCATGCATCAGATTTCAGTTTCCGTCGCTCACGTTCTTTTCTCAATCTCGAATTCTGAATAGTTGAAGTAATATTTTGGGTATTATACCCCTAATTAGCGAGGTTCTGCTCCATTGTAAGTATTATAACCCCGGTTTCATAATAGTTACGCTGCCCGATTGATTTAGGGTTCCGTAACAACTGTCGTGGTTCTGCCCGACGTAGTTGTTGGAATGCCGTCTCGGGGAGGGTATTATTAATAATTTCAAAGGGTTATGGTACTAATCAATGTACATTTGTATAAATTTTAGATTATAGCCAGGAAACCCTTACGAAAAGCCTAAGACAGCAATGTGAGTTTATCCTCTTTTTGTTAATGTTTTTGGTACTGTTTTACCAAACCTTAAAATGTTTTACTATGAAATTAAGCGGTGATTGAGTCTTTGTAGTTCTTCAATTACTGCCGGTATTATGGGGTTTTGTATACAAAATTTACTACGAGTAGTAGTAAGTCTGAATGACAGTGCATTACCATTGGACGACGAGTTAGCCAATGGGTAATTTGACCATAGCCATAGATCCGGTCGAGTGGCAAATACTGAATGAGTAATTGTGTAGAAATAAACAATGTGATCGCTCTCAATACTGTTTTAATTGATAAAATGTTTCTTGATTAAACTGGGATTCACTCACCAGTATTTCCGACTGACAAATGTTTTTAAAACACGTTACAGGTAACACAATGTGAACAGCCAATTAGTGAAAAGCCAGCTGGAGAGCACTGAAGGCTTGGGAAAATGTGGCTATAAAAGTTACCTAATACACGATGTTTTAAATTAAATAAACTAGGGTTTATCCCTATAATGTATTGTAATAAAGAAACTTGGGTTTTGCTCATGTTATTATTAATATAAAAGAAGGTGGTTTTACTCTGATAAACATTTCCTAACTACGGTCCTGATGTAAATTCCGCTGCGAGACTAATTAAAACTGATACCACCAAACTCTGAGCTCACGTCCGCCCGTTCCCGGGGAACAGGGATCGGGGGTTGTGACAGAAGGTGGTATCAGAGCCTAGCCACTGGTCTGAGCCAAAGAAGTGTTCTGCTGACACTTAAATTTTGAATTAATGTTAGGAAATAAAATAAGGAAATATATGCATAACTGTAATTATGTGTTATGTGTTATTTGACTATCTGTTAGTTTTCAGTATGAGTGATCAAGGGCCATCAGATGTCAATCGTCAGTTAGCTGATTCACCTAGGAGTGAAGGTACATCATCACAGCCTGCCCTCTCGGGGTACGTTGCTGATCAGGAAGACGGGATATTTGCTTTTAGAGCTCAATCTGAAGAACCATTTCCTACTAAGAAACGAGGATGGTTCAGTAAAGATGCTTTTGCTCGTAGGAAAAGAATGAGGAAATTGCAACAGCAAAGGGCTTTAGCAGCTATTAAGAGAGAGACAGATGCCCAAACTCAAGAAATACTTAATAGAAGCCTAGCTAATTTCCATATCTTAGCTACGACTGCTGCTGACCCAGGTCTGGAACAATTAGTAGCCCCCCAACCACAAAACCCAGAACAGCCCATGGAAATAGAAAATCAGGAAAACCAAGAAGAGATGTACAACTTTAACCCAGAAGAAATCCCTAGAGTGCCTGCACCAAACCCCATAGAGCCGAATTATGACCCCTGGTGGGACGACAATAGAGATTTTGTGCAACGTTACCCTATCCAGGATTATCCACCCATACAGAACATAGAAGCTTACCCAGGTATGGACCCTTTAGATCCCTATTATCAAAATGACTTTATTAGGGAGATATTAGAGGATCCTTACCAATTTCAGGAAAATGTACCCCAGATTCCAAACCCAGTCCGAGAACCTGCACCCCCAATGAGTGCAGAAAACGTGCAAGAACTTAGGACTTTCGGGGAGGAGATCTTAGAAAGTAGTGAGAGGATGCGCCAGGTGGGAGAGCGTCTCGTATGGAAATACGATGAGCGCAATATGGATTTCTGGATAAATCCATATCCATGAATGTTAGAATGGAGGAAGCAGTAGTAATAATAATATAATAAAATAAAATAAGATATGTGTGTACTGATGCATATTATTATTTTATTTCTGTTGGTATTGTAATTTCATTTCTGTACTAGTGTGTATTAGACGCATAAGTATATGAAAAGAGTAAAGTAGCAATGATCTACGCTTTTGGCAAAACTGCGTGTCTTGTGATTAATTATATTAAGATATTATTTGTGAGATTAATATTGGATAAATGTTTAAAATTCAGATGGCCGATGAAGGAATTCAAGAAAATCTGAATAACGATAACCAGAGTAACATTAACGTGGTTGATGATAATCTGAATAATGAGAACCCAAACAACAATAACAATGGAAATCAAGTGGACAATAGTGCTATCCAACATATAGTAGCACAAGGAATTATAGATGCAATGCCATTTATACTTCAAACGGTTAAGGATGCTGATAATAAAAGTAGGCATAGCAGTAAGCGACCACTTGAACCAGAAAACAGTGTGAACAATGGACCTGTACTTCAAATGCCTATTCCTAAAAGAAGAAGAACCGTGCCTAACGGTTGTTCTTATAAAGAATTCTGGTCTTGTAAACCAATGGAATTCTCGGGCAATGAAGGGGCCATTGCAACCTTACGCTGGATAGAAAAGACGGAGGCAGTCTTAAGGATAAGTAAGTGTGCTGAAGAAGATAAGATATTGTTTGCTTCTAATCTGTTTAAGAATGCAGCATTAGAATGGTGGAACACTATCCTCCAGACAAGAGGAAGTGATCAAACCTATAATATGGAATGGGAAGAATTTAAAAACAAGGTAGAAAGGAAATTCTGCCCACCCAATGAGAAAGAACAGATAGCAAACAAATTCCTAAACCTTAGGATGACTGGTGTAGATAGCAAAGGGTATACAAAGCTATTTTTCGAATATGCTAGGATAGTGCCAACTCTTGCTTCACCAGAACCAGTGTTAATTTCCCGTTATATTTGGGGATTAATTGGAGAGATAAGACATGTAGTCAAGGCAGCTAGACCACAAACCATAGAAGAAGCTGTAGAATTAGCCAATACCTTGACTGATGAGTTAGTCCGTACCCGAGAAGAGGATCAAAAGAGGAACCTAACCCAGAAATTAACTCAAGAATTTCGTTCTGGAAATTCTAATCGTGGGAGAAATGTAGGATCTACCTCTGCACCCTATTGTAAGTATTGCAAAAGAAAGCATTCAGGAAGATGCTCTATATATTGTAACTTTTGCAAAATGTCGGGACACAAGGAAGAAAACTGCAGGAAGAAAGCTAACAGCAGGGTATGTTACAATTGCGGAGAACAAGGTCATATCAAACTGAACTGCCCAAAATTAGCTCCAGCTACAGATAACAAGAATACCAAAAATGCTAGAGCATTTGTTCTAACTGCAGATGAAGCCAGAATGATTCCAGATGTCATAGCTGGTACGTTTTTAGTTAATGATGTCTTTGCTAAAGTATTATTTGACTCTAGTGCAAACCAAAGTTTTATTAATACATCGTTTTGCAAATTTTTAAATCAGTCATTAACTAAACTACCACATGAATGCTTAGTAGAAACAGCCAATGGAGAAACTATTAGAATTTCTGAAATATTGCAGGGAGCAAGCATAGAAATTTTAAATCAGAAATTTATTGCAAATCTTTATCCCATGAATCTGGTAGGATTTGATGTTGTTTTAGGAATGGATTGGTTAATA
The DNA here is from genome assembly GCA_030545235.1 of Helianthus tuberosus. Classification (NCBI taxonomy): domain Eukaryota; kingdom Viridiplantae; phylum Streptophyta; class Magnoliopsida; order Asterales; family Asteraceae; genus Helianthus; species Helianthus tuberosus. Next base: position 12,215 of record JARYGA010042655.1, read on the forward strand.
GCCAATAAAGCTAGTATTTTATGTGATCAAAAGTTAATCCAAATAAATTCACCAAAAGGTAAAAAGATCACAATTAAAGGAGATAAGTTCTTTAGATCTACTAAATTCATTTCTGCAATGAAAACTGCAAGTTGTATGAGAAAAGGTTCTATAGTGTATTTGATTTCTATAATCACTAACACTAAAGGGAAAGAACTAAAAGATATTCCAGTAGTATCTCAGTTTTCAGATGTCTTTCCAGAAGAATTACCAGGACTACCTCCAGACAGAGAAGTTGAATTCAGAATTCACTTATTACCAGGAACATCACCAATTGCCAAAGCACCTTACCGTTTGGCACCTGCAGAAATGCAAGAATTGAAGAAACAACTAGATGAATTATTAGAAAAAGGATTCATACAGCCAAGTTCATCACCATGGGGAGCGCCGATATTGTTTGTTAAAAAGAAGGACGGATCAATGCGTATGTGCATTGATTACCGTGAATTAAACAAGGTCACGATTAAGAATCGGTACCCATTACCGAGAATCGATGATTTGTTTGATCAATTGCAAGGAGCTCGATTTTTCTCTAAGATCGATTTAAGGTCAGGATATCATCAATTAAAGGTACAGGAAGAAGATATTCCTAAAACCGCATTTAGAACAAGGTATGGCCATTATGAATTTACTGTCATGCCATTTGGTTTAACCAATGCCCCAGCTGCATTTATGGACATGATGAACCGAATATGTAAGCCATATTTGGATAAATTCATAATTGTGTTTATAGATGATATTCTAATTTATTCTAAGAATAAAGAGGATCATGCAAAACATTTGCACATACTTTTAAGTTTGTTAAGAAAAGAAAAGCTTTATGCTAAATTTTCTAAGTGTGAGTTTTGGTTAGAACAGGTACAATTCCTTGGACACTTAGTCAATCATGAAGGAATTCATGTAGATCCAACAAAAATCGAGGCAATTACCAAATGGAAAACCCCTGAATCACCAACTGAGGTTAGAAGTTTCTTAGGATTGGCCGGTTATTATAGAAGATTTATTAAAGATTTTTCTAGAATAGCCATTCCCTTAACTAAGTTAACTTGTAAATCTGTTAAGTTTGACTGGGGAATAAAACAAGAAGAAGCCTTTAGAATTCTTAAGCAAAGATTAACCCATACACCAATATTAGCATTACCAAAAGGAACTGAAGACTTTGTAGTCTATTGTGATGCTTCTAAATTAGGTTATGGATGTGTATTGATGCAACGCCAAAAGGTTATAGCATATGCATCTAGACAACTTAAGAATCATGAAGATAATTATTCAACCCATGATTTAGAATTAGGAGCTATAATTTTTGCTCTTAAGATTTGGAGACATTACCTTTATGGTAGTGACTATGATTGTGATATCCAGTATCATGAAGGAAAAGCAAATGTAGTGGCAGATGCTTTAAGCCGCAAGTATCATGAAAAGCCAAAAAGGGTACGTTCTCTTAAATTAAATCTGCAAGTAGATTTAAATGATCAAATAAGAGAAGCACAAGAATCAGTAATCAAGGATGATTCTGAAAAATTAAAAGGTATGTTAAAAGAATTAAAACAAGGAATAGATGGGATATGGAGATTCCATGAAAAGAGAATATGGATACCTAAATTAGGAAATCTACGTAATTGTATATTAGAAGAAGCCCATAAATCTAAGTATACAATGCATCCAGGAAGTGATAAAATGTACCAGGATTTAAGGAAAAATTTCTGGTGGATAGGAATGAAAAAGGACATAGCAACCTATGTTTCTAAATGTTTAACTTGTTCACAAGTTAAAGCTGAACATCAGAAACCCTCAGGTTTGTTACAGCAATTAGAAATGCCAGTTTGGAAATGGGAATTAATAACAATGGATTTTGTTACTAAATTACCCAAAACTAGGAAAGGAAATAATACAATCTGGGTGATTGTAGATAGATTAACTAAGTCAGCTCATTTTCTACCAATGAAAGAAACAATTAGTATGGAACAATTAGCTAAATTGTATGTAAATGAAATTGTTTCTTTACATGGCATTCCTTTATCAATTGTTTCTGATAGAGATAGTAGATTTACCTCTCGTTTTTGGTCAAGTTTCCAAAAGGCAATGGGAACCAAGTTAAAGTTAAGTACAGCTTATCATCCACAAACAGATGGACAAAGTGAAAGAACAATCCAGACAATGGAAGATATGCTTAGAGCTTGTGTAATTGATTTTGGAGGTAATTGGGATGAACACTTACCTTTAATAGAATTTTCTTATAATAATAGTTATCACACAAGTATCAACGCTGCACCATTCGAAGCACTTTATGGAAGAAAGTGTCGAACCCCCGTCTGTTGGGCAGAAATAGGGGAACAACAATTATCTGGACCTGAGATAGTGCAAGAAACAACTGACAAAATTATTCAAGTCAAGGAACGACTGAAAGCTGCACGGGATAGACAAAAGAGTTATGCTGATAACCGATGCAAGCCATTGGAATTTCAAGTAGGAGATAAAGTGTTGTTAAAAGTCTCTCCTTGGAAAGGAGTGGTAAGATTCATCAAACGAGGAAAGTTAAATCCCAGGTATGTTGGACCTTTTAAAATTATCAGAAGAATAGGATCTGTAGCCTATCAGTTACAACTACCAGAGGAAATGGCAGGAATACATGATGTGTTTCATGTATCTAATCTTAAAAAGTGTTTAGCTGATGAATCACTGATAGTGCCTCTCAAAGATATAGAGGTAAATGAACAACTCAAATTTGTAGAAAGACCTCTACAAATTGAAGATAGGAAAGTCAAGAATCTCAAACACAAAAGACTAGTTCTAGTCAAAGTGAAGTGGGATTCCAAAAGAGGACCTGAATACACTTGGGAGCTCGAGTCAGAAATGAAAAGAAAATATCCATACTTATTCCAGTAGATCTCGGGGACGAGCTCTAAACAAGGTGGGGAGAATGTAACAACTCTCGGTAAAATCAATACCCTCATAATATTTCCGACTCCCTAATATACTATAAAATGTCTCCATATGTCTTTAATTACACCCCGTATGTGAAAACCGAGCCCAAATTATGTTATAGTTTATAAAAATAAAATAAAAATCTGAATTTAGAGCTGAGGCGGGCCGCGTAGGATCCCACCTCAAGCTCACGCGGGCCGCGAGCGACCTGGACACGCGATCGCACCAGAGGCCGACACGTGTCGACATCGTGGCGGACCTACTCAACGACTCAGCTAAGCTAGTCCGTTGACCAGCTTTGACGCGGGCCACGTAAGCCCTGCTTGTCTTTCACGCGGGCCGCGACAGAACCTAATTACACAACTATAAATAGCATGCATCAGATTTCAGTTTCCGTCGCTCACGTTCTTTTCTCAATCTCGAATTCTGAATAGTTGAAGTAATATTTTGGGTATTATACCCCTAATTAGCGAGGTTCTGCTCCATTGTAAGTATTATAACCCCGGTTTCATAATAGTTACGCTGCCCGATTGATTTAGGGTTCCGTAACAACTGTCGTGGTTCTGCCCGACGTAGTTGTTGGAATGCCGTCTCGGGGAGGGTATTATTAATAATTTCAAAGGGTTATGGTACTAATCAATGTACATTTGTATAAATTTTAGATTATAGCCAGGAAACCCTTACGAAAAGCCTAAGACAGCAATGTGAGTTTATCCTCTTTTTGTTAATGTTTTTGGTACTGTTTTACCAAACCTTAAAATGTTTTACTATGAAATTAAGCGGTGATTGAGTCTTTGTAGTTCTTCAATTACTGCCGGTATTATGGGGTTTTGTATACAAAATTTACTACGAGTAGTAGTAAGTCTGAATGACAGTGCATTACCATTGGACGACGAGTTAGCCAATGGGTAATTTGACCATAGCCATAGATCCGGTCGAGTGGCAAATACTGAATGAGTAATTGTGTAGAAATAAACAATGTGATCGCTCTCAATACTGTTTTAATTGATAAAATGTTTCTTGATTAAACTGGGATTCACTCACCAGTATTTCCGACTGACAAATGTTTTTAAAACACGTTACAGGTAACACAATGTGAACAGCCAATTAGTGAAAAGCCAGCTGGAGAGCACTGAAGGCTTGGGAAAATGTGGCTATAAAAGTTACCTAATACACGATGTTTTAAATTAAATAAAATAGGGTTTATCCCTATAATGTATTGTAATAAAGAAACTTGGGTTTTGCTCATGTTATTATTAATATAAAAGAAGGTGGTTTTACTCTGATAAACATTTCCTAACTACGGTCCTGATGTAAATTCCGCTGCGAGACTAATTAAAACTGATACCACCAAACTCTGAGCTCACGTCCGCCCGTTCCCGGGGAACAGGGATCGGGGGTTGTGACATATATATATATATATATATATATATATATATATATATATATATATAAGGGTAGGTTAACGTACAAATACCCTTATCGTACAATATGTACGCAATCATCTTAGTCGTCCGATCTGGTACGAATTGACTTTTGAACATGCGATTTGTGATGACAAACCAACATGCGAAATTGCTTTATATACCAACATGCGATTTTATCATATTTACCAACATGCGAAATTGCTACAAAAAAACCAACATGCAATTTCATCAAAAATACCAACATGTGATTTCGAACATGTTTTTTTATAACGTGCGATTTCACAATATCGTACGTTTTGTACGTTAAGGGATATTGTATTTTACACTTTCACTATATCTATACACACACACACACACACACACACACATATGGGGTATATAAGCTATAGTAAGTGCCCGTACGGTAAGCGTACCGTAACGAATCAAACGATAACAGTCAAACAACATTGGTACCGAATCTACAAAACCAAGCCGACTTACCACCGCAACGCGTGAAGTTTTGTTACTAGTTGCTTATTAGGCTGTGTGTAGTCCATTTATGTCTCATGCCAAATCAGCATGGGGGACGTTAAACACCGCATTGTCCCGTCATTCAGGGGTGTCAATGGCGTTTGAGAGATGGGGTCCACCCTAATTAACCAATCATTTAGGTGTCACGCCTTTTCTCTTCTATGAATACTTATTTTATTGGTTATCGGTTTAGTCTACTATGTGCTTAGTGTGTGATTTGTAAATAGTCTCTCTTATAACTGATCAAGACTCTAAACATTCATGTCAAGAGACCTCCAAAGACTACGATATTTCCAAAAGGTGTATCCAAAGGGGGAAAGGAGAATGTTAGTAGGGCGAAAAAATAATTATGTTTATTTGTATTTTGAAAGTTCTTTTTCTAAGAAGAGACAAAGAAGGATGAAGAATGAATCTAGTGGCTTAAGTAAGATTGATATATATGGTCTAAGATAACTTGTAGATGGATAGGGCCAATTATGTGTCTAAAGTATAAAGTGACCACATCCAAGATGCAAACTTTTTATGTTTGAACGTGATAAGGTCTCCTTTGTTAAATAACATGTATCTATAATTTGTTTGGTTTGTGCTATAATCAAAAGGATTTAGATACTCACTTTATCATCTATTAAAGTCAAAAGTTTTAATCAATGCTGGCATACTATTTAATCTTATTCTATGCACAAAATAAGGTGATAATACTTGCTTTAAACAAGTTATAAAGGAAATAATGACCAATTTGATACTTTATGTTGATTGAAAATAACTAAGTTTATTTTTATTTTTTATTTTGTTCACGTAATAGGGAATCTCAAGTATCAGCCGAAAGGCTCAAACTTCCACAATTTTACATGTTTTTCGTATAATTACCTTCTAATCATATATAGCCTCGATATTCTCTTTTAACCATTTCTCCATATCAATATGTTACATTTTGGCTCTGCTCCACAACCACAAGAAGGTGCATTCTTTTATCTCTTCTAGTAATCTCGTATTGGACCTGTGAATTCCATTGAAGATTTTATCATTTCTATTCAACCAGATTTTCCAAAAGGTTGCCACCATTACATACCTGATAGCTTTCTTCTTTCCTTTTATGGTCTTTATTGATTCCACACATTTTAGTATCTCCTTTACCGATTAACATGTATATAGTGTATTGTTTTGCAGCCATACTCCTATCGCCCACCATAAAGCTTTTGCCATCGTACAAGAGACCAAAAGGTGATCTACAGATTCCAACTCGTATCCACAACACACACATAATTCGTCTCCCACCGCCACCTATATACCTCTTTTGCATAGTTCCACAAGTGTTTGAATTCTGCCTTGGGCACATTTCCAAACAAACATGTTTGCTTTTGGAATCGCCCAATTACACCATTTTGTCATGCCTTCTATTATGGGATGTGTTTTGTTTGCCTTGAGATCCATCCTCACCTTCTTTACCAAGAAAGATATGTCTTCTCCTATCCCCCAGCTCCACGAATCTTCACTGTATTTCCGTTTGATGTTCCTTAGTGTGACATGGATTGTCAAAAATTCAGCCTATTCCGACTCTAATCTCGGACGTGTGTTCAACCTACAATCCCAAATCAAATTTGTTCCAACAATATTGAAGTTTTCCTCAACCGAGGACCCTTTTGTTGCAGAGATTTTGTAAACGTTGGGGAAGTTTAGTGCTAATATTCCATTTGGCAACCATGCGTCCTCCCAAAATCTTATTTTATTTCCTTTTCCCAATTTGCAAGTTAACATAGTACCTTTATCTAACCCTTCTCTCGAATATATTTACCTATCCCCCCAATATTCTTCCATAAACTAGTAACTGATTTATTTATAGAGATTATCTCGTTTTTCAATTTTTTTACCATGGATTGTCTTGAACACTTTTACCCAAGTGGTTCCTTCCCTCATGAAACCTCCACCACCATATTAAAATTAGTGCCATATTTGCGTCTTTTAAATCCCCCAGCCCACCCCTTTTTCTTGGATGTGATATTTTTTCCCAACCTACCCAACTTATCTTATTTTTTTTTGTCACACCCCCAAATGAATATACGACGAATATCTTCCAATTTGTTTATTGTGGGCTCCATGATCATGGAGTTTTGGATTAATCAAATTCAAATCATTGACAATTTAAAGAAACATATTTTAAACTAGATTTAACACCCGCCGCGATGCGGCGGGGATTCATTTCATATGCATCACAGGTGATAAAACTCAAGTGTTTGTTACATCAACGTTCCATAAAACATCGCCTAGCCTATATATCAAGAATTAAAATGTTTTCCTGCAGAATGTTTATCAGAACTTGGCATGCTAACACCTAAAACTCATGACAAAGATGAGGTTAGAACTAATGGCAAAGATGAGATAGGTCAATGACGGCAGGCAGTAACAGCTGCACATAGTTAGCGTTGGCAATGAATTGAATTGAGATTGCGTTGCAACTGCAGCACCTCTAATGAATCCCCTCTCTTTTGGTCGATTAAAGCAACGCCCATTAACTGGAAAAAAAATATCAGGGTGTTAATGATAAGCACTGTGTATGGAAAATGTTTATACACTGATACACATATCCACAGATCTGGTAAAAAAAGTCACTTTAACCCAAAAAGAATAGATATACACATATACCCTCCAGTCATGTTAAAAGTTGCAGTTGATCAT
>JARYGA010042656.1:0-108290 GCA_030545235.1 Helianthus tuberosus
GAATTAAACTAGACGATATTTCTAGCTTTCCTAATTTTTTTGCACTAAATACAACTCACTTATTATTATCAAAAACAAAAACTATACAAAATTTGTATTATCAAAAAACAAAAACTATACAAAATTTGTTGGGTTAGAACAGATTTCACACGAACACTAGAACAATATGCAGCAAGCTTACACACCCACACACACTAAATCACAAGAACAAGAACGCGGATTTATAGTGGTTCGATCAAGCATGATCTACATCCACTCTCCACAACTAGTTCACTCTTTGTATTAGGTGCTCAAAGTGTACAGGTACAAGAATAAGAAGTATTTATAGGGTACAATTAGGTTACTGAATATAATAATATATCTTCATCAGACTAAAGGAACAATCCTCTTCCTAGAGGAACAATTCTCTGCCTTGAGTCAAATCCTCCATAACCCAACAATGTTTATAAAATTTAACTAATATACACTAATTATTTGTGGGAAGGTATGCCTATTTTATTACATGATTCCAGTTATATATCAAATCTGGAAATGAATCATGATACATATACAATTACTTTATAAAAATTAACTACTCCACACAATCATGTTTTATCCAAATTGGAAGATATTGCACATAATACTTAGAAGCTCAAACCTCCAAGTTTACAGCTTTTGTAGAAGATGCAGCTTGTAATGGTTTCAAGCGTGATGATAACCGAGTATAAGTAAATTAGCAACAGTATTACCAATACAATTAATGGAATACTGGGATTGCTTGTGCTTGAGTTTACATAAGAACTTTCCATCCAGAACTGGAGGAATAATGCTTTGATTCCGGCCAAAGTTATGTTGATGCAAAGAGCTAATGAAAGCGCGGTGGTAGTTCTTCTTTTGATCATAACACATGATTTGAGAATAGAAATGAATCCTCCTTTGGTTTCCATTCCTGAGAGCACTAGAGCCATGTTGCATATGATCATGGAACATGTTATACCTATGAAGTATGCTATTCCTCCAATGGAGGAAAACAATGTGATCAAGGTAGAAGATGAGAAGATCTTGAGGGTTTCTAAGCAGTTTAGAGCAATGAAAAGAACAAAAAGAGATGTGGCATTTGCTGAGATGATTAGGAATGAATTCCAGAGTTGTGTGTGGAAGATGGAAGTGTAGATTGCGGCGAAAGGTGGTGGTTTTTTTATATATGGTGGTCATGAAGGCCTTGAATTATGGATGTTTTTGTGACGAGAAGGGTGGAGAAGGTAAAGGGTAGGAGTTGGATTGATGAGGTGATGGTTTGGGAGAGTTTAAGAGTGAATATGGACAATAGTTCATTTGAAGTTGGAAATCCGACGGAATCAAATAGCGAAAGAAGGCGGAATTGGATTGTGTTTTGGAGGGAGATGGAACCAGGTGATGATAGGAGGACTGTGGATGAGAAGGAACCTGCTAAAAGGCATTGATTTGTATAGTAAAAGTAGTTGTTGAGGAAAGTATGGATTGATTCTTTGATGATCTTGATGGTTGTTGCTGTTCTTCTCCCCATTAGAATTGAAGAGTGGTATGGAATTGGTAATTCCAGAGAGGTGGATTGTATTAGATAGAAAAAGGAAGTGGCTGGCTACTAATGACATCAACTATTTGTGTGTTTATGGTAAAATAAATAAATTATTATTATACTTTTTACACTATTTAAGTATTTATCATCTATTACATAATCAGTCTTAAATAAAAAATTATGTGAAAGATGTAAATATATGTGTATGTTGTTTCAAACTATAAGAGAGTTATGTAACCTTTTATATCATGCTTACGATACAATCTATTTTAATTTCTAGTTGTATATTAAACATGCTCCCCTCTGTTTCACCTTTTATTTCTAGCTACAATGACTATCTATGTCTCTCACCATTACTTCAAATAAACATATACTGCTTTTATAAATGTTTAATTTTTTTTTAATATACATGTATATGTATATCTGGTAACCGCTTAACATTCCTTAAAATGAGTTAGTTTTATTTTGAATCGTTTCAACTCTTATATTGAGAGAGGGTGAATGTTAATGTACAATCTATACTATATTATAATGCATGAGTGAGGGGTATTTTAAGATACCCAAAAAATAAGAACTTTTCATCCCCTTTATTTATAGAAAGACCCTTAAAATGAGGGTAGTTTGGTCTTTTAAACAATATTTATTTTTTAGCCCCTAAACTTATTACATTTAAATCCCTAAGGTTTTAACAAAATTATAGATAATTAGTTACAATTCACCTCTCCACAACAAACTTATAATTTTTTACGTATTCTTTACATATCTTATAAACTATACTGTTTAAAAAAAATCCAAAGTTAGCATGATGACCTACACATTTTTGTCGACGTTTCGGTAGTTGTCTTGTTCAATATCGACACACGGATTAAAAGGTACAAGTCGATAATGCTTTAATGTACAAGTAATTAATAATTGTGATCTAATGCGCATGCGCCTAACCTACAAAGATGGGCTACATCTATGCAAACAAAAACAAAAAGAATTAAAAGTACCGTAACATAAAATGAAGATATTATGTGTTACATTTTATTTTATTAAAATTGCCTAATATCTATACCTAGATATATCTTATAAAAACTTAAAACTAACCACAACAAACTTCCTAAATAAATTGGTGGCAAATCTAAAACTAAACCCTAATGCACTTCTATAGTTACTACTTAATACATAACAGGACACCCTTATATATATTGCTAAACAAATTTAAAAATGGATCCAGTTCTGAATTCAATTGTTGCGAAAAACCAAGTATGCGGGATTGAAAATTCTAAAGTCAGTTCTGTTATATCGCAGCAGTGAATAATTGTTTTCTTTTATTTACTTTTATGTGAATGTTTAACTTATTTGATTTTTCAGATTCAGTTGCATGATGAACATGCCAATTTAAACAACCCAGTAGTAAAACAAGCTTCTAAGGTATTGATTTTGCTGGTTTTTAAGTATTATTTTTGCGTATATCTTTCATATTAACTTGTTCGTTATATTATTATATGTGTGTTTTATTGCAGGATGATGATGATAAAAGTGTTGATATTATTTTTATGGTGCAATGTTTATTCCATACAAGTTTAATTTTCAACGTGAATTTAGTGAAGAGGTAATTTTAAGGTTTATTTAATCTTTTTTTTTTAACTTTTGTATTCAATTTTTGTCTTTTTTAAGGATCAAAAGTTTGAGACTCAAAGGAAGAGATCCAAGAGACTCTCCGAATGGAAACGGAGTGAGGTTATTAAGTAAGACGATTATGAGTACAATGACAAAGAAGAGGAATTAGAAGATACTGTCGATTCAAGCACAAACCTGAAAACCCGATTAAAAATACCTTGAGTGTCATTTCAGAAGTGGAATAGATTTCATGCAGTCTAAATATGAAATCTACCAAGTGTTTTTATGATTTTTTTTTCATTTTCAGTTGTTATGTTTGATCTAGACGTATGAATAAAGTTTATTTTATATTTGAACTTTACTTTTGGTGTTTGATCATGTTAATAAAGTTCAAAATAAAGTTAGTATCATAAATTTAAAAGTCAACTGAACTTATTTAAGTTAATATCCTAAAATTGCAATAAATAGATATTGCAGTTAGATATAGTCAAACTGAAATTATAAAATATTGCAGTTATTCTTGAATATTAATTTAATAATCTGTATTTCTTAATTAAAAAATAATAAAGTAATAAACTTTAAAGCTAAACTAAAAAACTGAACTTACTATGATATAAAATTAATAAAGATATAAACTCTTAACATCCTATTTTTTTTATAAAAATTGTTTTTAAAATTTTATAAAAATATAAATTTTTATATATATAAAACAAAATCTAACAATTAAAGTTAAAGGTGTAAAATGTACTTACGAGTCAACTACTATTTTTTTATTTTTATAAAAACAAAAATTTTAAACTTAAAGTTTATTAAATGAGTACCATGTGGATATTTAAAAAAAATTATGAACTTTAAAGAATAAAATTATAAACTTTATCATTTAACCAACAAAATAAAATGACTTTACAACTATAACAACTTATTTTTTATATTTTGTCATTTGATTATTATTTTGTATTAAAAAACGAAACTTTACATGTGTAAAATAATTTTTTTTACTTTATTTCTAAACAAAACATTTTGTTTTTATAAAAAATAATTCTTTTATAAACATTCTTTTTTGTAACAAGTAATATAAATAAAATACTCTAGAAATTTACAATCTTTACTAGATAAATACTAAATTGTGTTGCAAATTTTTAGGAATTACAAGTTCAAGTATATTGTTATAGATAATATTAGTCAGTTTCAAAAAAAAAAATGTTTACCAACTTGACTAGATACATAGTAGATTGTGTTGCATATTTTTAGGGATTTTAAGTTAAAAGTTGACTCATATAGATAAGATTTGTTAGGAACGAAAAATCTGAACTTACTATGATATAAAGTGAAATAAAGATATAAAATCTTAACACCCTGTTTTTTTTTATAAAAAAACAGTTCTTGAAATTTTAAAAAGATATAAATTTTTTGTATCTGTAAAAAACGAAATTTAATAATTTAAGTTAAAGGTCTAAAACGTACTTAAGAGTCAAATACTATTTTTTATTTTTATAAAAACGAAAATTTTAAACTTAAAGTTTATTGGATGAGTACTATGTGGATATTTAAAAAAAGTTATGAACTTTAAAGAATAAAATTATACTTTATAATTTAACCAATAAATAAACATACTTTACAATTATAACAACTTATCTTTTATTTTGTGTCTTTCTATTATTATTTTTTATAAAAAAACAATATTTTTTTGTCTTTTGATTATTAATTTTTATAAAAAAAAACAAAACTTTACATATGTATAACACTTATGACATATATCCACTACAATAATGTTATCATAAATATTATACGAATAAGAAAACTAACAGAAACGAGTACCGCAATGCAAAGTGTCGCCCCCGCCGCATCGCGCGGGCACCTTACTAGTATTTCTTAATGTGCGATACGTATGATATTAAATCATTCATGTTATAAAAATCAAACCCTAATCACGCATGAACAAAACACATAATCATGCATGAACAAAATTAGAAATCACGCATGAACATAATCACACATGTACAAAATCGGAAATCACGCATGTTATAAAAATAATTACGCGCGTTATAATATTCTATCGTACGCATCATACGTTAAGAAATATTGTATTTTACACTATCACATTGAAAGAGAACCTACTCAATATTTTGTTTAAGTTATGCACCTATATATAACTATACTTTTATTTCTATTTTTATGAAAATAGTTTGAATAATACAAAAAAAAATATATCTAGTGTTTAGAGATGTACGTTTGATATAACCTAGTGTTTGTTTGAAAATATACGAAAAGTACTTTTATTTTGATATATCCGAGGCCACCAATAAACCAAGCTGTTTTGTTCTTGTTTGATAGAACCTAATGCTTTGTAATCATCCCAACAAGAAATGATTTATAAATTTCACAAATATCCATAACTTGTTATCACATATAGTTTTTGTAATAAATATTTAAAGAAAAATAATAAACACCACCCTCATATACTAGTTAAACTAGAAATTTTACCCGCCGCGCGTTGCGGCGGCGAAAACGTGTGAAAAAACTTATGTAATTCAATCGCAACAACAAAAAATAAAATACCATAGACTCGAAAATATGTCAACAAAATACCCATGGCTCGGTACAATAGGTTCAGAATTTGTAGTGCCCACCCACGAATAAGAAAGCCCATTCCTTTTACTCGCGATTCGAACCTATTTTTATCCAATCATTGCCCTATTCCTTTTTTTCTACTTCCAGCTTTCACTACTAAAAAACGGTTTAGGAAGCCTTACACAATTAACACCAAAAGAAGAATTGAAAAATAACATTATCTTGACCAACTTCTTTGAGCATTTCAGCAAGTTGAGTATCTTGCAGACCAAAATCTATGCTAGCTTGTTGATGGTCATCCATGGTTATGTACCCACTTCCATCTGTCAAAAAGGTTAGTTGAGTTGTATGAAAAGATAATAAACTTGCTAATTGTAATGAAAATTAAACCTGCTCGTTGCAATGGAGGAGTAGCTGCAAGAGAGATTGGGGGCACCATATTGCTGCGCGTACCCCACGGAAGAGTTCGCGGAATAATACTGGTAGAGATAGCGTGGTTACACACCATATCTCTGACCAGTGGCGTAGCTTCCGTGACCACCTTCCGCCAAGTTCAGATATGGGTAGAAAGTGGCGGCTGCACCTGCAACAGTAATCAATCATACCATCACCAGCTGCGCCAGCATTTGCTCCATAAAATGGATACTGTCCATTTGAACGTCCATATACGTTTTGTAGCTCTGAGTACAATAAACCAACCAAATTAAACATGTCAATTAACACAATTTTCAATTACCTTTTTTACTTTCCAATTTCCAAATTCAGTAAGATACAAAATAGCCCCTGAACTTCCTCTATTCAGTTTCAATTCCAAAAAAAAATCAGAAAGCTAATATGTATATACAACATAATTTAAAAGATACAATCATTATTTGGAATTTGTATCATTGCACTGCTCCATCAAGCCATCACAAAGCAAAAGCTCTCCTCTTTCTTTCTAATATAAACATACACAATAGCATAAAAGGTTAAAAATCCATCAATTTTCATAGATTGTTTTTATTTAAATTACATTTATAAAAGGCTGGACAATTACAGATCTACGAAGAGAGTTGTCAGAATTGAATGTAATCTAATAAATTAATAGAGTGGATTTTTTTGTGGGTTAATTGGGGTAACACTGATTTAAGAATTGGATTGGTCAATCATGAACATAGTACAAACTTCATTTAAACCATCACAATGTGCACATGCCAAGTGTCTTCCCTCATATCTAAGCATAGTTAGCACTAAGATATTCACCAATTCTCTTCACCTTCACAAAACATACCATAGTTTTTTTTTAACAAAACAACCCAATATTTTAACTAAACACTTTCCCTTTTAGAAATATACAATCGCTGTGAGTGATTATTGTTTTTTGAGACAGAAAAGAGAGAAGCCCAACAGTGGCAGACCCAGGATTTATTTGCTGGTGGTGTGGATGAGTGGTTCAAGCATATTTTCAAGGGGTGGGGTCGGGTTTTTTGCCTAAAATATACACTAATTTTTTTTCAAGGGGTGCGCCCGCCCACCTAGGATTATACCTGGGTCCGCCCCTGAAGCCCAATACCTTCATTAGAATTTCAAAGCTGGCACTTTTGAATAGCAGAACAACCGGATTCTGAATAGCCAAATTGAATAGTGTTGGCCACTACGTGAATACCAAAAACATAGATAAACCACAAACATCCTAAACCTCAGCTGCCATAACGAAATCAGAGATTGGTTGCTTTGACCTTACCTTACATCGTCACTACCACTGGAGGTGAGAGCATCCTACCTAAATTGCCATGAATAGCTTCTGTGAATGTCAGGTACGCTTGTCCATCTTCTAACGTCACCGATTTGGTCAGTGTTGAGACCTACCCCCGTGTTTGAATGCACAAATGAACAAAAAAAATTCTACATTCCAAGATTGTTTCCCGAAAATATCTAAACAATTAATTCTAGAAAAAAAGGAGCACCAATAAATTCTCCCTGGTGCCACTGTTGTCTGTGTCCATCACTTTTTATAGTTGCTTCAACCCACCAATCTCATCTTCTGATAACCTTTCTGCAATAACATGAATAACAATTTGATCAAGTAATATATGTGCAATTATAGAAAATTTGTTTGATTAAACAAATGGTGCATGAAAGGTAAAGGAAAACTATATTATATTATGTAAATCCATCTTCTCAAGTTTCTTCATGTTATAACTACAGAAGCTAGAGGATTATGTGGAGAAACTCTATCGTCTACAACCCATGGATGACCTGGTAAAAGTATGATAATTAATCTTACTTAAAATGAACAAAATAATTAACAAAATCTATTGCAACTCACCCAGGACTTGATGGGCAGTAATTCTTTGCTCTGGTCTCCTCTTAAGCATCTTTTTTATCAAATATTTTTCACTTTCTGAAATATGTGGCCATGGTTTAGAATCAAAATCAAGTTTTCACCTCAAAATCAAGTTCTATTTTATAACATACGATCAACCAAAAGGTTAGCACTTGATTCACAGTTCTCGAACAATTCCAATGCAAATACTTGCACTTTTGGTGTAATTTTTATTTTTCTTAATCTTTGAAAAGAACAAACTCAATTCATAACGACATGACAACTACACTACACACAAACCCTAAATTCGCCAAAAAAAACTTTGTAGAACACAAAAAACAAACATAACAACGCTTTACATATTAACGACCACAAAATCCATATCTTACACAAAGCATAAAGCAATGTAGACCATTAAGTTAGCAAATCAACACTGACGACAAACCCAATAACAAAAGCAACATAGAAACCCGAAAATAAGAAATACAAATATCATATCATTGGATGTTAATAGATGAAAAAAAACAAATACTTATATAAAGAAATTTATATAAAACCAACAATTTGACAACCAAAATAGCTCTAATGCAGTAAACAAAACAACAAATGCTACAATTGATAAAACAAACTATAAATTGAGAAAACAAAATAAGAACACACTTACCTCCAACAAATTTTACAGTAGAATAAAACCTGCAAAAACCCTATAAACTTTGCCAAAAAAAAAAACAAATTACCAATTACTTTTATATGATTTTCTTCTATAAAAAGGTAAACTCGTGGAAAGTTGAAGCTATTGTAAAAACATAAAACATTATGTTGTGTTCCCGAGTTAAATTATAAACTCAGTCATTATGTACCATCTCTGATTCCCACAACCATCACCACCGTCATCATTGGGTCAGGGTAAGTTCACCATTCACCAGTATAAGCCTCGAGTCTACTTATCTACCAAAAAAAGGACACGCAGGTACGTTTAGACTTGACGGAATTCTGTCGGAATCACCAGAATAATTAAAAAAACCCAAATTGGTTCTACATACCTTTTAGAGGACCGGCCTACTCAAATCTTGAACATACATCCAAAAACTCGATCGCCAGAACCTTGACGAAATATTTCAACACCAAAATTTAGTGTCATTCATCACACCAAGAGTTGATCTAACCAATAAACGACAACATGCAATAGAACTGAACCTTACCTGAGTTTGGCCGGAAGTTTACCAGAAGACATCGGGAAACCCTAGTCTCTGTCTCCGTCTTCACCATGGCCGACCATCACTACCGCCGGTGGCTCCTTCGTCGGAGAAAGGGGGAGAACCCCGGAACTGCACACTGAATCCGGCACCACCGCACACTGATAATCTCTCTAGTCACCACCACACCACCAGTGATAGGCAACGCCGTCATTCCGGCACACACGCACGGGGACATGGCCGGCTATCGTTCTCTCTCTCCTTCTTTCTGTTCTCCCTCGGTGTGTAGTCGGCGACAAACGTCACAGTTTAACCACCGTTGAAGTCGCCGGAGGCGCGGTAGCAGCAGCCTACTCCGTCCCTCTGCCATCTCTTCTCCGATCTCAGTCTCTGTAGCAGAGCCCTCTCTCTCCTCCGGTTCTCTGTCTATCTTCTGGAAACTATGAGGCTGTGAGAGATGGACTGAAGGGTTTGCGGTGGGTTTTTGAAGCGGCGGTGGGTTTTAAGCTGGTTTTTAGATACGTGGCAAACCTGGTTATTAAAGGAAATTACAAAAAAGTCCTTCAATACTGTTCATTCACTTTGCAAATTATCATATAGTAATTGTTATCCATATTATATAATTCATGGAAGGATATATAGGAAACTCATAATAGTTACTGAGAAAACTTAAGAAACTCTAATCTCTTAATATTTTTTTATTTTGAAAAAAAAATCACACATTTAATATACGTCTTTTAAGAGTTTTAAGCAAAAAAAAAAGTGTCGGCCAGTTTTTTTTAAACAAACAAGTTTTTCTAACATATGTAACAGTTATTTGTAATTTATGTTACAATTGTGTTGCGCAAAACATGTTTATTTTTTTAAATATCCTTTTGGTGCTTTGTTTGTTTTTTTTGCTCAAAACTCTTAAAAAATGTATATTACATGTCTGATTTTTTTAAAATAAAAAAAATTGTTGGGAATTTAGGGTTTCCTAGGTTTTCTTAATAACTATGAGTTTTTTCCTCAATACTTACGCTATAATGCATAACACAAAGGCATTTTAAAATTCACAAAAGCTAAGAACTTTTTTTTTCTTTAATGCATAAGGTACTACATAAAACGAGAGTAATTAATCTTTCAACTAATTACACTTTAATCCCCCCATCTTAATTACTTTAATTCCCTTGTTACACTTTATCGTCTTATAAAAAACTAGCTACCTAACGATTTTTAAATGGTCATAACTTTTTTTTGTACGTTAATATATATTTTTAAATTACATCATAAAAATACCAGTATTTTATTCTTTTTAATTTGAGTATAGTATTTCTATATTTTTTTAATTAAAAAGTGATTAACAGTGGTCTAATGGTGAGTAACAACTGAATCGTTAACTGAAACCAAACCCAAAACAAACAAAATCGAACCGAAATCAACTAAAACTAAATTAACTGAAAACCCAATTAACTAGGCCTAAATTAACCAAAACCGGTTATCGATTTTTTTGTACCATCGTTTAACCAAAATTAACCAAACCGAACCAAACTTTTCATATTTTTATATTTTTATAGCTTTTATACCTTCGTTTCATTAATTTCATATTTTATACCTCTATTTTATGTAGTTATACTTTCATTTCATGTATTTATACATCAATTTCATGTTTTTTATACCTCAATTTCATGTGTTTTCAAGCTAAGGTTTTAGCCCAAGTTTGATTTTGGCTATAAACCGAAATTAAACAAAACAAACCAAAAACCGTCAAGCAATCGAATAAACCGAACTGATTAACCAAAACCCGATTTGTTAATGTTGAGAATAATAACCGAAACCAACTGAACAATACATACCATAACAATGTTTGTATTTCCTACCGCATCACGCAGACACCCTTATAGTAATACTTAAAAAATAAGTGATACTAGGTTTTTACACACATTTTATGTTTAAAATTCATCTTTTAAATGATAAAAACTAGAGGCTAAAAGAAGGACGTTTTTTTGGGGAGGCAATGAAGAGAAGCATAAGATAAAGTGGGTTAAGTGGGATAGAGTTTGCATGCACAAAGAAGCAGGGGGTTTGGGTTTAACGCCTCTCAGAGACGCCAACATCGCCCTTCTCACGAAGTGGTGGTGGCGTTTTAGGACTCAACCAAATGCGCTTTGGAGGAAGGTAGTTGGGTCCTTGCATTCCAACAATAGATGTTGGCCGGTTCTCCCGCACTCTAAAAGCTTGGCGGGTACTTGGAGCTCTATAGCAAAGCTGGGTAATCATCTAGCTCATACAAATCTGAATTTAAACTCGTTAATCATGGGAAAAGTGGGTAAAGGAGATATTATTAGGTTCTGGGTAGATCCTTGGATCACCTCAGACCCGTTAAAAAACTCCTTTCCCAGTTTATTCAAGCTGGAAAAAGACAAGTGCTGTAAGATTCAAGACAGGTATGAGATGCAGAGTGGTTCGGTTTTCTGGAAATGGAGATGGAAAAGACGGAGTTTGAATCATATGGAAACGAACGAGTTGGAGTCGTTGATGGGCATGCTTCAGCAGGTTCGACCCAATTCTCATTCAGATCGTTGGTTATGGCTTCCAGATAAAGAAGGGGAGTTTTCGGTTGCCTCAATGAAGGCAGTGCTTGCTGAATCTTACTGTGCTTCAGTCCCGTTTATTTTGGAGTGGAATAATTGGGTCCCATTGAAAGTGAACATTATGACTTGGAGGGCTGAGATGGGTAGACTTCCAACCCTTACGGTCTTACGTTCTAAGAATGTGCATGTCGGTTCAGTGGTATGCAAGCTTTGTGGGAGCGAAGACGAGTCAAGTGAGCATCTTTTCACCTCATGCTTTTTCGCTAGTCACGTTTGGCAAGCTGTGGCGGCTTGGTGTAAAGTGCCGCCCATATACGCTTTTTCTATAAAAGATCTCCTGATGGCTCACAAAGATCAAAGGATGGATAGGCGTTTAAAAAAGGTTTTTTATGGAGTTATGATGACGGCATGTTGGGGTATTTGGAAAGCAAGGAATGAAGCCGTCTTCTCCGGAGCAACGGTTAATGTCGCAAAAACAGTGGAAGACATCAAGTCGTTAAGTTTTCTTTGGATAAAAAATAGATCTCCGTTTAGCTCTTTGTCGTGGAAAAACTGGTTTACTTTTACTGTGTAATTTGTTGTTGTTCTCTAGCTCCTGGCTAGTTGTTGGTTATGAAATATTGCCGTTCCAAAAAAAAAAAAAAAAAATGATTACCAGCTAGCTAGATGATTGTTAATTTGTTTTTTTTTTTCCTTTTAGCATCCAATACACTCAAACATTAGGCTATATGGTATAGAAGGGATCTACTTAGGACTTCATTGCGTCACGTCAATGCCATGTAGACAGAAGACTTCATTACTTCTTCCCAATAATACTCATGCAATGAAATAACGCCCATTTATTAAAAAAAGAAATAAAAACGAAAATACCTAATTGGTTATATACATGGGGCCCATCACCTTCTTGCCGTTTTCCCTCGTTATTGGGCTGGCGAGCCCATCAATGCGCCTTGGCAATGGAGGTTGGTTGTTATGTTG
Organism: Helianthus tuberosus; assembly: GCA_030545235.1. Classification (NCBI taxonomy): domain Eukaryota; kingdom Viridiplantae; phylum Streptophyta; class Magnoliopsida; order Asterales; family Asteraceae; genus Helianthus; species Helianthus tuberosus. Next base: position 12,766 of record JARYGA010042656.1, read on the forward strand.
CTGAGGTGGAGGGGCACTACACCATACCACCCTGCCTAAGACTATGGGGTATGGGGCGGGGGTTGGGGCGTGGGTTGGAGAGAAACGCCCAAGTCACCACCCCAGGTGGGCTTGGGTTTGGGCGTGGCCCCTTGGGCGGGAGTTTAAGGCCGGGCGTGGGGCATGCTAGCGATCCTATGTGGCCGGCTCTTATTGGCTTGTTGGCTAGGGCATAGCGGGCCATGTTTAAATGTTGTGTGTATTTTTTAATTTTAGATTTTTTAATACACCTGGCCAAGCCACGCCGGGCTAGCCACGCCCCGCCATACCCCACGGACATGTCACTCACCAGCGGGGGGCTCGAACTCCACGTGTCAACCCATGCCCCAAACCCCCGCCCCACCATACCCCACGGTCTAAAAGATATTTAAAAACTTGATTTCAAATTGTATTACATATGCCTCTAAAAATTATCCAATTATTCTTATGTTTACCGTTTATATAACTGGATCAGTTATCAAATTGGTTGCCTTACCAGTTTACTTGGTATATAAGTTTCGAAAATCCAGTTATGTCATAAATAATTTATACATAGTGTGTTTTTCATATAGGGTGGAAGTTGGCTACAAAGTCTGTTTTTCATACAAAGTGTAAAAAGTCATAAAACACCATAATCTCAACCATAAAACACACTCAAAACCCACAAATACCAAAGTAAAGATTACTAAAACGTCATATTTGTGGGTTTTGTGTTTTGTTTTGGATGATAAGGCTTTGATTATTGAATGACTAACATTAGGGTGTTTTATGTTGATTATCATGTTGTGTTTTATATTCAAAGTTCTATGATAGTGTGTTTGAAGTTTTTATGGACTGTTAGGGTTTGGATACTGTGTTTTAGTGATCTTCACTCTGTTATTTGTGGGTTTTGAGTGTGTTTTATGGCTAAAATTGTGGTGTTTTATGACTTTGTACACTTTGTAGGAAAAATGGACTTTGTAGCCGAACCCCACCCCATATATATATATATAGGGTAAGGCTCATGCGAGAACCACCCTTATTGCGAGAACCGCGAGAACTAATGTGAACACAAAATAAAATCTAAAAAAATCAAAAAAGTGCTCAGTTTTTTTTAATATATTTTAAAAAAAAAAATCGCTATATTTCGTTACCATAAAAAAAACTTTTTTTTTCGAGTAACAGTTATCCATGCACATGTGCATATGTATCATTACTTCGACAAATTCGGTAATACGTTATCAGGAATAGACAATTGCACTTTAATTTACAATACCATTCGTAATACACTACTTTTTACATTACCAATATTCAAAATGCGCATGTGCATCATTAGGTATAACCATGATATAACGTGTTTTGGTACAAAAAGTTTGTGATTTTGAATGGAGAAGTAGGCCCATATACATGTTTTTTTTTGTTAGTTATATCTAGTGGTTGATGGTTTGGTTATAGTTGTCAATTTATGATGTAATATGTTGATTGGATGGTATAAATGGTATTTACATACATGTAATAAAGTGAAAATATTGGTAATGGTATTGTATTATGGTTGGTAGAAGGTAATGGTATTGTATTATGGATGGTAGAAGGTAATGGTAGTGTATTATGGATGGTTTGATAGATGAAAGGAAAAGTGTATTCAAAGTAGTGTACCAAAACACTTTATTTCATGTTGATACACATAGATGCACATGTGCATTTCTAATATTGGTAATGTAAAAAGTATTGTATTACACATGGTAGTGTAAATGAAAGTGCAATTGTCTAATAGTTGTAATGAATTACGGAATTTGTCAAAGAAATGACAACAATGCACATGTGCATGTTTGTGTATTATGGATAGAATGATAGATGAAAGAGAAAGTGGTGTACCAACACACCTTATTTCATGTTGATACATATAGATGCACATGTGCATGTTTGTGTGTTATGGATAGAATGATAGATGAAAGAGAAAGTAGTGTAACACACCTTATTTCATGTTGATACATATAGATGCACATGTGCATTTCTAATATTGTTAACGTAAAAAGTAGTGTATTACACGTGATAGTGTAAATGAAAGTGCAATTGTCTAATATTTGTAATAAATTACGGAATTTGTCAAAAAATGATACAAATGCACATGTGCATGGATAACTGTGACTCGAAAAAAAAATTTGAATTTTTTTTTATTATAAACGAAATATAGCGATTTTTACAAAAAAAAATAGTGAAAAAAAATTTGGGTGTTTTTTAGATTTTTTAGGTATTACTGTTTGTGTTCACACTGGTTCTCGTGGTTCTCGCGGTTCTCGCAATAAAGGATGGTTCCTAACGGATCCTTCTCCTATATATATATATATATATATAACATAAAATTAAAACACATTTATCTTTTGAGACAGATGAAATTTTAACAATTCATGAAGTCTGTAGTAAACAAATGCTTAACATGAAGTAGTAAGTGGATCAATTAATCTCTTTTTGTAAGAAAAAAACCCCGAGACAACCACTTAGTCGGGTTCACCGATTTAAATGAACTTAACATAAAATATAAAACACATTTATCTTTTGAGATAGATGAAATTTTAACAATTCATGAAGTTTGTAGTAAACAAAATGCTTAACATGAAGTAGTAAGTGGATCAATTAATCTTCTTTTATAAGAAAAAAAAAAAAAAAAACCCTGAGACAACCACTTAATCGGGTTCACCGATTTAAATGAACTTAACCTAACCGGTTATATAGCAAACCCGATTCAGTTACTACAAAAACAATAATATGAATGGTCGTTACTTTTTGTTTGTATACAACTAAAAAGCTGAGTGTTAACATATTCTTTGTATAAATTTGTCACGTTCAAAACGAATTATTATATATATAATTGGTTGATCACTTTACTACAGTAGGGGAAGGTTAATTGGGGAACACTAAAAAAGTGGGGAACAGCGGGGAACCGGCTTAAACGAACTCCGATTGGACTCATTCCAGCGGCGTTGAAACCGACTCGTCGAACCCTAACTAAGATCTCTTAACCCTAAAACCTAAATCCTAACTCCTAAACTCTAAACCCTAAAGCTAAAAAATAAGGCTAAAACCTAAGCTAAGCCCAATAGCTAAACCCTAAAGCTAAGCCCAATAGCTAAACCCTAAAGGCTAAACCTAAAGCTAAGCCCAATAGCTAAACCCTAAAGTTAAACCCTAAAGCTAAACCCTAAAAGCCAAACCCTAATATATTTAGGGTTTAGGGGTTATGATTTAGGGGTTAGGGTTAAGAGATCATAGTTAGGGTTTGACGAGACGGTTCCAACGCCGCTGGAATGAGTCCAATCGGAGTTCGTTTGAGTCGGTTTCCCGCTGTTCCTCACTTTTTTAGTGTTCCCCAATGAATCTCACACTACTATAGTAACCTTAATCTTTTTTAAACTCACCCTTCTCAACTTTCAATGTTGATAGTCACACTCCTTCAACTTTTTAAAAACTTTGTAAAATGTTATTTTAACGCTCTCGAGTTTTACATGCTTATTTTTATGTATGTGTCGACGTATTTTTTTTTTAAAATAAATCATGTCAAATGTAATACGTTTTTGTGTTTATTTTTATGTACAATTAAAAAAAATTCAGTACGCTCGTATTAAAAAATGAATTGCGTTATCAAGTCTGGTTAGCATGAATGAGAAATAAATCAGTTTAAAAAAATTAGAGTAAACTGCAATTTTACACCCTGTGGTTAGGGGTGATTGGCACCCTTACCCCCCCTAAGGAAATAATTGCAATTTTACCCCCCACTGTTTGCTGTTATGTTGCAACCTTACCCCCCGACCTCAAATTTGTTGACTAATCTGTTGACTATAACTTGAAATGACTATAATGTCCTTTCATATTACCCCCTGTGTTTTGTGCACTCTGTGATATTACCCCCTGCCACCACTGCCACCGCCATTCACCACCACAACCACCACTGCCACCTCCAGCCACCACCACAACTTAATATCCCTTTCATATATAACACCACCACTACTTCCGTCACCAGAAACCTGCAACTCCGGTCATCTTCTCCAATGACTGCCACCACTGCCACCTCCAGCCACCACCACAACCACCACTGCCACCTCCAGCCACCACAACAACCACCACTGTTGCCGCCCAAAACTGTTGCCAGCGAAGACAAGCACATCATTTCCTTTTCTGCTGAAATCGCTGATTACTCGGTGATTGTCAATGATTTACGCATTTCCGTTTTCAAGTTCCATGAACCTGGATTCGTTCTTAACTTCTTAAACACTATTACAATTTACAAGAAACCATCACAACCCATTACCAAACTTGGGAGATTTGCAAACACTATAAAACCCAAATCATTCAACACCATTTTACCTCACACATCACACATCTCTCAACTCACAAACACCCCCTTCCCTGTTTCCGAACCAGCCGGACCCGTACGAAGGATCGACCGGAGATATACAGAGGCTGCCGGAGATGGAAAGCTCGCCGGAGAACCAGTCACGGCCGGAAAACTCATCGGAAACCACAGTTTACGTTCATGTCGTTTCGGTATACTTATTCCTTTTTTATTCAATTCCTTTCTTCTTTAATTACACATAATGAACTGTTGGGTTGTTTAAACCAAAAACTCATAACTTAGTAACAATGGAGTTTTGTCTGCATACACAATCCACTCTTGAGTTCTCTCAATCCAATGCAAAATTTACACATTTGAGTTTGTTGTTAATGAGAAGGAAATTTATTATAAATATGAACTTAGAAGTTCTGTTCTTATAAATTTATTAGAAACAAGGATTGTAATGTTCCTAGTTATATGCGTAACATTGCTTGTTACATACTTTATTATGTATGTAATTATGATTGTTACATATGTAAGCATATGTAGGCATAAATGTTAAATGTCTGAACATCACCAGTACCATATTTATTGATAAGTTTTTGAATTAGAATATGTTATACGAAGCTTGGGTAAGGTTTTTTTTATGGTTTCCTATATCAAATATAAAAGAAAGCATACATTTATTTTATTCGAGTGATATTGATGGAACTCTGTCCTAATTCATATACTGCTGGTATCGTTTGCGGTCCCCAGAGTTGCAGGTTTCCGGCGACAGTTTGCACTCTGTGGTTCCCTCGGACTCGGAACTGTGGTTGTGGTGGTGAATGGCGGTGGCAGTGGCAGTGGTGGTTGTGGTGGTGGCTGGAGGTGGCAGTGGTAGTTGTGGTGGTGGCTGGAGGTGGCAGTGGTGGCAGTCGTTGGAGAAGATGACCGGAGTTGCAGGTTTCCGGTGACGGAAGTAGTGGTGGTGTTATATATGAAAGGGATATTAAGTTGTGGTGGTGGCTAGAGGTGGCAGTGGTGGTTATGGTGGTGAATGGCGATGGCAGTGGTGGCAGGGGGTAATATCACAGAGTGCACAAAACACAAGGGGTAATATGAAAGGGCATTATAGTCATTTCAAGTTATAGTCAACAGATTAGTCAACAAATTTGAGGCCGGGGGGTAAGGTTGCAACATAACAGCAAACAGTGGGGGGTAAAATTGCAATTATTTCCTTAGGGGGGGTAAGGGTGCCAATCACCCCTAACCACAGGGTGTAAAATTACATTTTACTCAAAAAATTATTATAAAATTAGACAAATAAAACATTGACTTTGCAACTGGATTTCTTCAAAGGCCCGCCTTATTCCCACATACCCTATATCTTATTTTCACATACCCTATTGTATACGGGCCGTATACAATTATACGGCTCGTATAGAATGTTTTTGAATAGGAAAATGCGCAGGGAATGTTTTTTTTGTTTTATTATATACGGCCCGTATACAGTTATACGGGTCGTATACATGTGTATACGATTTGTAAAACGTATACGGCTCAATTGATTTATTTTTGTGGGTTTTTGATGTTACCACATGTATACTGGCCGTATAACTATATACGGGCCGTATATATTGGCGTTTTTTCAAGAATCACGTTTTATTCCCGTAAAAACACAATCATTCTAGGGTTTCTAAACTCTTCATCACCTTTAACAATGTCGATAAACGTTGATCGGAACATGCCGCTTAAATCGGAGCACAGGTAGAGTAACGTTACCGATCAGTCCGTTGATGAAAACCTTAGCGATCGCAGAGATCTTCGTGTTGGTTATTTATCGATTCCGAGTAACTAGCAGAAGAACCTGACACAAACAAGTTCTCCACAATTTGTTATTCAGATCTCTGTTCGGTCATCTTTCCAAACTACAACACATGATACTTTTAATAAGCTGTCATAGTTGTCAAATTCGATTTCAACAAATCTTTTCATTTTCCTTCAATTTCTAAAACATTCTCTGTTACATGAAGACGTGTCGGGTTCTTTTACTAGTGGTATTTTAATGAAGTATTGAAGATTGAATGTGCAAACCCAACCGTTTTTTACTACGGAAACGATGGCTATGCGAAATACAAACCGCAACCGTTTTTTACTACGGAAACGGTGGCTATGCGAAATACAAACCGCAATCTTTTGTGACTATGGGAAACACAAGTTTTCTTTTAGAGCTTGATGGATGTCCGTTATCTCAGTTGAGGCGGGCATTGTTTAAATCTGAATATAACTAGATGTTACGTGTATCAGCGTTGTTTATCACCCTGTGTGAGCATTGCAACAACGAGATCAACTTATACAGGTGCAAGAGAATGACGAGTTATTTTCAGTTATTTCTGTTGATCCACAAATTCCATTGTTTAAATCAGAATCAGGTTCTCAAGACAAGGATCGTTCTAATAGATTAAAGAGAATAAACCATTTTTTACCCATAGTATACGAGCCATATAATATTATACGGCCCGTATACAATCATCGTATACATTGTATATGATCGGTAAATTTGTTTTTAACCGAGAGTATACGGCCGTATAAACGGTATACGGCCCGTATACATATGGTAAAAAATGGTAAAAACTTCTAGCATTACCTTGTTAGTTTCTCAAACACTACTAAACATCTGCTTCCTGGATCTGAATCAGAGTGTTAACTTTGAGTCAAATCCAAACCCTCACCCTCAAAATCAACCAGAAACCAAAGGAAAAATGGCTGATAATGGCTGATGGTTCTTCGTTGAGGAAACCAAATGTAGACGGAGATGATAGGCCTGGTAAATGGAAGAGAAAAAACCCAAGTGACGTCGTCGACGATTATGAACGGATTATTGGCCATTATTCGACCGAGTAAATCAATTGTATTTTTTTAGTTGCTTCTCTTGTTAAGTTTCTGAACCAACCGAAATCCACAAATTCCAACAGTTTCTTCGTAGATTCCGTCCGGTTTCCAAACTCTTTCACTCAAAGTTAATATTAACTGTGGTGGATGCAAGCATAAAGTTAGAAAAATACTCAAGAAGATTGAAGGGTACACAACTGAACGGACGATATGTATCAACAACTTTAAGGTTCAGCCAAAATGACATCTAGCATTACTAACGGTTCAAGTAAGTGTCTAAAATGACATCTAGCATGACTAACGGTTCAACTTGAAGAATCTCACATTAAAGGAGTTTGAACCAGTTGTCCATCACTTAAGACCTTGAAAGATTTGTTGAAATCGAAGCATTCACGAACCACAATTGACTCAGACTCATGTTCAAGTAAGTGTCTAAAAATCTTCATCTTCATCTTCATCTTCAAGAACAATGATGAACACATGATGTCAGATAATACTTCATTTGTCGAGAAACCATACTGTCAAGAAACCATACTGTGTATCTAAATCAGGTTCTCTGCCTTTGATCGGTCATTCCTTGTGATACATGAACGTTGTATTCTTGTCTTTCAGAAGAGTTTGTATTGAATGGCGAGTTATTTTCAATTATTTCTGTTGATCCACAAATTCCATTGTTTAAATCAGAATCAGGTTCTCAAGAAAAGGATCGTTCTAATAGATTAAAGAGAATAAACCATTTTTTACCCATAGTATACGAGCCGTATATTGTTATACGGCCCGTATACAATCATCGTATACATTGTATACGATCGGTAAATTTGTTTTTTACCGAGAGTATACGACCGTATAAACGGTATACGGCCCGTATACATATGGTAAAAAATGGTAAAAACCTCTTTAATCTATTAGAACGATCCAATAAACGAAGAACAAAGGCTATTTACAAAACACAGGTTCATACAGAGCTGTAATAGGTAGTTCGTTGAGAAAACCAAACGTAGACGGAGATGATAGGCCTGGTAACCGGAAGAGAAATCAATTGTATTTTTTTAGTTGCTTCTCTTGTTAAGTTTCTGAACCAACCGAAATCCACAAATTCCAACAGTTTCTTCGTAGATTCCGTCCGGTTTCCAAACTCTTTCACTCAAACTTAATATTCACTGTAGTGGATGCAAGCATAAAGTTAGAAAAATACTCAAGAAGATTGAAGGGTACACAACTTAAGCTCAACTTGAACGGACGATATGAGTCAGGCGTTGGAAGGATTGTAGTAGTAGGACATTGGTACCACTGTGAAAATTGCATCAGGAAGCTCAACTTGACTTGACATTGGTACCACTTGTCGGGTTATGCTAGTTATTCGGAATGTTTCGAATCATCACAAATTCAAGTCAAGGATCGTTCTAATAGATTAAAGAGAATAAACCCTCGTTTCTTCATCTTCATCTTCAAGAACAATGATGAACAGATGATGTTTTTTTTTTCGCAGAACGTGACAAAATAAGGATGTTCGCATAAACATATATTCGTTTCATAACCTCCTCCTATAAATCAACCACAACTGACAAAGAGCCTGTATTAGAAACCATCCTATGTCTTTTACCAACCGAAGAGGCAGCAAGGACAGATAATACTTCATTTGTCGAGAAACCATACTGTCAAGAAACTAACATCTTTTACTCATAAACCCTTAAATCCCAACGCTTCATTTGTAACCGTAAGGATGATGCAAATTTGTACGCAAAGATCTCTACACAAACTCTTCTACCTCTTTTAACCAATGGACTCAGACTCATACTACTCACCCTCCCCTGAGTAAAAGTTTTCCCGACGGCTCAAGAAAATCCACAATCCTGTGTATGTGCTTGTGCTGTAGAAACCGACGATGAATTTGTGTACACAACTGAACGTTAATTGATATTGTTTTAGACAACAACAGATAATGAACAGATTGTTGGTGGATAACGCAAACAAGTTCTCCACAGTTTGTTATTCAGATCTCTATTCGGCCATCTTTCCAAACTGCAACACACGATAATTTTAAACTTTATAGTGTGTGATTTGACCATGAAATGATTGGAGGTGAAGGTTCAGTGCACGAAAAGTTTCTTACGAAATGTACGTGACAAAACAGGTATGTTGGGAATTAAACGCATGTCCGTAATTGTAACACCCCAAAACCCGAATGTTTATATTCGTTAAATGTCCTATTATGGTACATCAAGAAATAAATAACTAGGTTATTTATCCTAGTTAAAAGTATGGTAGAAACAAATAAAGGATGAAAGTTGTGTCAACTTTGTTTAGTGACAAACTTGAGGGGCTAAAGTGGGGCAAAATGAAAGTTGATATTATTAATAAAAATAAATAAATATATACCCACATACACACACACAATCGTGTGTTCTAGAATGAGCAGGAGCTCCATGAGCTCCAAAACCCTAAACATGGAAGATCATCAAATTGGATGGCTAAATGAGGTTTAAATTCATAACCGAGCATGGATTAATGATCACCTTCACAAGGGGATCGTAAGGTATGTCTTAGATTCTAGATTGGTGATGATGCACGAAATGGGTTATGTTGTAAATCACGAATTCGTATGAAATTGAGCATGAGTATGAGTTAGATTCATCATTTGGAACATGGATTATGCATGAATTAGGTTAATTTGATGTTTAAGGGTGAAACCCATGTGTTATGGTGAAGATGATAACATGGGTAAATCATCTATGTCTAGTTCTTGCTTAATGTTGATGTATTTTGATGTGTATGGTAGATTCTTGTTAGAGGAATTGAAAGAGATGTGATACTAATATGATTGATGTTTATGCATGAATGATTTATGTTGATTAGAAGTAGGAATTTGATGAATTATGTATGAAATTAGAAGGATATGCATGAACTAGTTGTACACTACGCTTAAGGGGTAGTACACAGGTTAAAAGTATGATTAACTTATGATGAATTTGAGATTTGATCACTTGTAGGTGATTAACAAAGTTGTTATGAAGTGGGTTTTGATGATATGATAAGAAATGATGAATTGTTGTTAAGATGAAGTGAACAAAATGTGATGATAATATGTATGATGTTTAATTTTAAATACTACATGATGATTAGTAGTTGGTCTTGATGAGTTATGTATGAGTTTAGAAGATTTGAGCATGAAATAGTTGTACGTTATGCTTAAAAGGTAGTACTTGCATCAAGTGTATGATGAAATGTATATATATAGTGTCACCCGTATAACCGAACATGATGTCACGAGTATATGATGATAAGTCGATGGTTAAATATGGTATATAGTTGACTTTCAAAAGTCAACTAAGCATAAGAAACATGAATTGACACGTGGTTGTACATGCCGGATTATAGGAATTCGTATGGTACATGTTATGTCAATATGCGTTGTTAGTGATTATATGATGATTTACATGAGTTTATACGGATATGAATATAATCATATGAGTTATGTATGTTAGAAATGACTAGTGAAAGTTAAGGGTGAAATATCCGATTGATATGATTGTTAACATGTGCGAATGCATATGCTAATAGGAGCGTGATCTTGATGATAAGAGGGTATAGGAATCATGTCAAGACGGACGCAAGCATGAAAGGATAACGGGTCAAGAAAAGGCGAGGAATCGGATATGAGCACGGACGCGTAAGGTAAGTGATTTCTGTAATCACTTCATATGTTCTGTTAGGTGATATGGTGTTTTAATTAACTAAACAGGATGATTGAGGTCAATTATGTGTCGTAGCCCTATGTCGCAAAGGATGGGGTTTAAAGTTGACCAAAATGCCCTTGATGGGTATTTTGGGCAAACGGTCTTAATAAGGGGTTTAGAAACAAGTTATATGATTAATGTAATGTTCTGGACAAGTATGGAAGTGGGAAGTATGGTTTTGTTAGTCTTAGATCATTTAATGCGCAAATACCCATAACGGGTCAAATAATTAGGAAATGACAATAAGACGATAGAGCGTAAGATAAGAATTTCCTTAATTCGGAAGTGGGATTTTAAGTTATTATGATAGAATGTGAATTTACAAGCATGTAGGAAGAAACGGGAGGTTAAACGGGTAAGCGGTTCAAAAGTTACGCGCGTTTTAGTGCGTACAAGCGACGAAACGGATCTGCAGCAAAATGATTTTTCTAGGGGCCGTCGCCGACGGGCTCCCACCCCGTCGCCGACGGGCTCCCAAAAGACCTTTTTGGCCGACGGCCTAACTATCTGTCGACGGGAAGAATTTGGGCGACGGGTATAAGGAGAAGCCGTCGCCGACGGGTCCCCACCCCGTCGCCGACGGGTTGTCTAGCCCATTTCTTCGTTTTTCCTTATATTGCACATCCGGACGACCCGTAACGCATTCCGGTATGTCGTTTTTCGATAAGATGATTGTTTAAGCACGGTATGTAAGAAGTATGTAGGTAGGTATATATGTATGTATGTCTTAAGTATAAACGTATATATGTTTAATGAGTGTACGTATGTATGTAGATGTGGGAGTACGCATGTAAGGGCAGGTGTATGTCTGTAAGAATGTACGATTAATATAATGTTAATAACATGCTTGGTGAATATCGTAGACTGTAATTACGGTTTATAAATCAAAGCCTAAGTCCCGGGTAAATAGCGTATGAGTATGTAGGAAGTATGCAAAATCTTGTACGTATATGTAGATGTGTATATATGTATGCGTATAGATATGCACGAGTGTATGTATGTATGAAATGATGTAGGAAAGGTTGTATGTATGTGGATATGTATGTACGTATGTGTTAAGATAGGTACGAGGGTATATATGTATGTAATGATGTGGGAAGGGTTTGTATATATGTAGATGTATATGTATGTAGATATGTATGTATAAGGGCACGTATGAGTGTATGCACGCATGTAAGTTGTAGGAAAGATATGTACGTAAGTAGAGGCGTATGTATGTAGGTATGAAAGTATGTATGCATGATTTAGACATGTCGAGGGTTAACGTTATTAATGGTGTACCTTGAGAATGAAAAAGTAATGCAAGTACGTTATCGAAGCCTCACAGGAGATGGATACGCAGATGAGATGCTTAAAGTTTCTTAAAGATCTAAATGTGAAGTGTATTCGAATGAATCTTGTTTATATAATGCGTACTAATGTTATGAATGTATGTGGTGAATGCAGGTTGTATGGATGATGAGCGATTAGCACAAGGATTAGAGATCGAAGACCGAGTCACTAGAGAGATTGTACGGGGACGTTGAATGTAAAATATAGTTAATGTAAGCTATGTTTTTAGTTAACAAGTAAGAGGATGACAGACTTTTGATTAGGAATTAAGTTAAAGTTAAAAGTTTAAATCAGTTGAGGTTTTTATAACGCAAGAAATTTTATGGTTGGTGTTTCCGCTGCGACTTTTTGTCAAATATGATTTAGGGTGTAACAAGTTGGTATCAGAGCCCTGGTTTGAGAGAATCAAGTGTAAGAAGGTAAGTGCTTGAACTCAAACCTATGTGCTCTTGTGATAAGAAACCCGTGCAATCCAAGACTCGGTCAAGATCCAAAGGTAAAAGAGAATGTAAGTATGTACTTATGTATACGCATAAAGAAACTGACGGTTTTGTATATGCAAGGTAAGTATAAGCGTTTGAAGAGGATGATCCGCGAGTGCGGTCAAGTACCGACACCAAGGCATGAAATAAGATAAAGTTGAACCCAGGTACGTAAATTTAATAGGTCGGTATATGAAATGGTGAAATGCATTAAGGGAAGAGAAATGCTAAATGAAGGACCATGATGGTATAGTAAACATGTTTTGAAAAATGATGCACGTGCCGAAACCAAACTCTTCGGACATAAGGTGACAATTACACGAAGACACGAAACTAGTATGTGGATTGTGTACCTGGCCAGTACACGTGAAGCATATGACGTTCGTGTGACCGTGATAATTGATACAGGTATGTCTGTTAGAATTAAGTAGTAGGTGGACGTGAGGGTGAAGAGAAATGTAAGACTCTCAAGAATGAGAGTATGAAATGCTATGCTAGAGTCCGCGAGACGGATTCGGAAGATGATATGCTATACTAGAATCCGTGAGACGGATTCGAAGTATGATATGCTATACTAGAATCCGCGAGACGGATTCGAAGTATGATACGCTATGCTAGAATCCGCGAGACGGATTCGAAACATGATATGCTATACTAGAATCCGCGAGACGGATTCGAAGTATGATATGCTATGCTAGAATCCGCGAGACGGATTCGAAACATGATATGCTATACTAGAATCCGCGAGACGGATTCGAAGTATGATATGCTATGCTAGAATCCGCGAGACGGATTCGAAACATGATATGCTATACTAGAATCCGCGAGACGGATTCGAAGTATGATATGCTATGCTAGAATCCGCGAGACGGATTCGAAACATGATATGCTATACTAGAATCCGCGAGACGGATTCGAAGTATGATATGCTATGCTAGAATCCGCGAGACGGATTCGAAACATGATATGCTATACTAGAATCCGCGAGACGGATTCGAAGTATGATATGCTATGCTAGAATCCGCGAGACGGATTCGAAACATGAAATGCTATGCTAGAATCCGCGAGACGGATTCGAAACATGAAAGAAGTTAAAGTATGAATGCAATACTTGAATCCGTGAGACGGATTCAAGGGATGAAAAGCGTATATGCAATGTTTGAATCCGCGAGACGGATTCAAGGAATGAAAGTTATGAATGATGCAAATTTCTTGTGGAATTGGTTATGATAAGCGAAAGCTGTAACAAGCTATGCACGTCGGCCGGTTCAAGTTGAACAAGTCGAGTGAGGATAAGGTACCATCCGTTTAGAACGAGTGGTCGTGAATGCAATAACGAATGTATGAAGTTCAATCCGTTATACGGATAGAACGGAAGAATTATGTTGAAAGCAATTAACCCGATGTTACCGGGTCGTAAGTGGTATGCTTGAATCTCATTATGAGAGTATATGCTATTACCCAACTAAGTGGATAACCGAATGCGTGAAAGAAATGAAAGTATATAAGCGGATGAAACCAATAATGTTGGAATGGGCACGGCGTAATATGGAAAGCTTGGTTCTAATAGTTGACGTAGGAATGGAAACTATGTCATTAAGAAGTGAAATTTTAATGTTTTGAGTAAAATATACGAGTATTAGTTAAAATCTTGTATGGTGAATGTGCATGATGCGTATACCTATGTAACTTAAGTAAATGCGCGAAATGAGAGGGATAGTAATGTAGAAAGGTGTAACTATGGAGTTAACCATGTAGACGTGATTATGGAATGAATGAATAAACATGTAGTGATGATCATCACTAAGAAACTATCATAAGGCAAGAAGTTGAGGTCTAAAGATATATATATTTTAGAAGCATGTTATTTAGGAGGGATGGTAATAACCGGTAAGTAAAGGATTATAGTCCCGTAAAAATGAGCAAGGTTTCGGGGACGAAACCTCTTTTAAGGAGGGTAGACTTGTAACACCCCAAAACCCGAATGTTTATATTCGTTAAATGTCCTATTATGGTACATCAAGAAATAAATAACTAGGTTATTTATCCTAGTTAAAAGTATGGTAGAAACAAATAAAGGATGAAAGTTGTGTCAACTTTGTTTAGTGACAAACTTGAGGGGCTAAAGTGGGGCAAAATGAAAGTTGATATTATTAATAAAAATAAATAAATATATACCCACATACACACACACACAATCGTGTGTTCTAGAATGAGCAGGAGCTCCATGAGCTCCAAAACCCTAAACATGGAAGATCATCAAATTGGATGGCTAAATGAGGTTTAAATTCATAACCGAGCATGGATTAATGATCACCTTCACAAGGGGATCGTAAGGTATGTCTTAGATTCTAGATTGGTGATGATGCACGAAATGGGTTATGTTGTAAATCACGAATTCGTATGAAATTGAGCATGAGTATGAGTTAGATTCATCATTTGGAACATGGATTATGCATGAATTAGGTTAATTTGATGTTTAAGGGTGAAACCCATGTGTTATGGTGAAGATGATAACATGGGTAAATCATCTATGTCTAATTCTTGCTTAATGTTGATGTATTTTGATGTGTATGGTAGATTCTTGTTAGAGGAATTGAAAGAGATGTGATACTAATATGATTGATGTTTATGCATGAATGATTTATGTTGATTAGAAGTAGGAATTTGATGAATTATGTATGAAATTAGAAGGATATGCATGAACTAGTTGTACACTACGCTTAAGGGGTAGTACACACGTTAAAAGTATGATTAACTTATGATGAATTTGAGATTTGATCACTTGTAGGTGATTAACAAAGTTGTTATGAAGTGGGTTTTGATGATATGATAAGAAATGATGAATTGTTGTTAAGATGAAGTGAACAAAATGTGATGATAATATGTATGATGTTTAATTTTAAATACTACATGATGATTAGTAGTTGGTCTTGATGAGTTATGTATGAGTTTAGAAGATTTGAGCATGAAATAGTTGTACGTTATGCTTAAAAGGTAGTACTTGCATCAAGTGTATGATGAAATGTATATATATAGTGTCACCCGTATAACCGAACATGATGTCACGAGTATATGATGATAAGTCGATGGTTAAATATGGTATATAGTTGACTTTCAAAAGTCAACTAAGCATAAGAAACATGAATTGACACGTGGTTGTACATGCCGGATTATAGGAATTCGTATGGTACATGTTATGTCAATATGCGTTGTTAGTGATTATATGATGATTTACATGAGTTTATACGAATATGAATATAATCATATGAGTTATGTATGTTAGAAATGACTAGTGAAAGTTAAGGGTGAAATATCCGATTGATATGATTGTTAACATGTGCGAATGCATATGCTAATAGGAGCGTGATCTTGATGATAAGAGGGTATAGGAATCATGTCAAGACGGACGCAAGCATGAAAGGATAACGGGTCAAGAAAAGGCGAGGAATCGGATATGAGCACGGACGCGTAAGGTAAGTGATTTCTGTAATCACTTCATATGTTCTGTTAGGTGATATGGTGTTTTAATTAACTAAACAGGATGATTGAGGTCAATTATGTGTCGTAGCCCTATGTCGCAAAGGATGGGGTTTAAAGTTGACCAAAATGCCCTTGATGGGTATTTTGGGCAAACGGTCTTAATAAGGGGTTTAGAAACAAGTTATATGATTAATGTAATGTTCTGGACAAGTATGGAAGTGGGAAGTATGGTTTTGTTAGTCTTAGATCATTTAATGCGCAAATACCCATAACGGGTCAAATAATTAGGAAATGACAATAAGACGATAGAGCGTAAGATAAGAATTTCCTTAATTCGGAAGTGGGATTTTAAGTTATTATGATAGAATGTGAATTTACAAGCATGTAGGAAGAAACGGGAGGTTAAACGGGTAAGCGGTTCAAAAGTTACGCGCGTTTTAGTGCGTACAAGCGACGAAACGGATCTGCAGCAAAATGATTTTTCTAGGGGCCGTCGCCGACGGGCTCCCACCCCGTCGCCGACGGGCTCCCAAAAGACCTTTTTGGCCGACGGCCTAACTATCTGTCGACGGGAAGAATTTGGGCGACGGGTATAAGGAGAAGCCGTCGCCGACGGGTCCCCACCCCGTCGCCGACGGGTTGTCTAGCCCATTTCTTCGTTTTTCCTTATATTGCACATCCAGACGACCCGTAACGCATTCCGGTATGTCGTTTTTTGATAAGATGATTGTTTAAGCACGGTATGTAAGAAGTATGTAGGTAGGTATATATGTATGTATGTCTTAAGTATAAACGTATATATGTTTAATGAGTGTACGTATGTATGTAGATGTGGGAGTACGCATGTAAGGGCAGGTGTATGTCTGTAAGAATGTACGATTAATATAATGTTAATAACATGCTTGGTGAATATCGTAGACTGTAATTACGGTTTATAAATCAAAGCCTAAGTCCCGGGTAAATAGCGTATGAGTATGTAGGAAGTATGCAAAATCTTGTACGTATATGTAGATGTGTATATATGTATGCGTATAGATATGCACGAGTGTATGTATGTATGAAATGATGTAGGAAAGGTTGTATGTATGTGGATATGTATGTACGTATGTGTTAAGATAGGTACGAGGGTATACATGTATGTAATGATGTGGGAAGGGTTTGTATATATGTAGATGTATATGTATGTAGATATGTATGTATAAGGGCACGTATGAGTGTATGCACGCATGTAAGTTGTAGGAAAGATATGTACGTAAGTAGAGGCGTATGTATGTAGGTATGAAAGTATGTATGCATGATTTAGACATGTCGAGGGTTAACGTTATTAATGGTGTACCTTGAGAATGAAAAAGTAATGCAGGTACGTTATCGAAGCCTCACAGGAGATGGATACGCAGATGAGATGCTTAAAGTTTCTTAAAGATCTAAATGTGAAGTGTATTCGAATGAATCTTGTTTATATAATGCGTACTAATGTTATGAATGTATGTGGTGAATGCAGGTTGTATGGATGATGAGCGATTAGCACAAGGATTAGAGATCGAAGACCGAGTCACTAGAGAGATTGTACGGGGACGTTGAATGTAAAATATAGTTAATGTAAGCTATGTTTTTAGTTAACAAGTAAGAGGATGACAGACTTTTGATTAGGAATTAAGTTAAAGTTAAAAGTTTAAATCAGTTGAGGTTTTTATAACGCAAGAAATTTTATGGTTGGTGTTTCCGCTGCGACTTTTTGTCAAATATGATTTAGGGTGTAACAAGTTGGTATCAGAGCCCTGGTTTGAGAGAATCAAGTGTAAGAAGGTAAGTGCTTGAACTCAAACCTATGTGCTCTTGTGATAAGAAACCCGTGCAATCCAAGACTCGGTCAAGATCCAAAGGTAAAAGAGAATGTAAGTATGTACTTATGTATACGCATAAAGAAACTGACGGTTTTGTATATGCAAGGTAAGTATAAGCGTTTGAAGAGGATGATCCGCGAGTGCGGTCAAGTACCGACACCAAGGCATGAAATAAGATAAAGTTGAACCCAGGTACGTAAATTTAATAGGTCGGTATATGAAATGGTGAAATGCATTAAGGGAAGAGAAATGCTAAATGAAGGACCATGATGGTATAGTAAACATGTTTTGAAAAATGATGCACGTGCCGAAACCAAACTCTTCGGACATAAGGTGACAATTACACGAAGACACGAAACTAGTATGTGGATTGTGTACCTGGCCAGTACACGTGAAGCATATGACGTTCGTGTGACCGTGATAATTGATACAGGTATGTCTGTTAGAATTAAGTAGTAGGTGGACGTGAGGGTGAAGAGAAATGTAAGACTCTCAAGAATGAGAGTATGAAATGCTATGCTAGAGTCCGCGAGACGGATTCGGAAGATGATATGCTATACTAGAATCCGTGAGACGGATTCGAAGTATGATATGCTATACTAGAATCCGCGAGACGGATTCGAAGTATGATACGCTATGCTAGAATCCGCGAGACGGATTCGAAGTATGATATGCTATGCTAGAATCCGCGAGACGGATTCGAAACATGATATGCTATACTAGAATCCGCGAGACGGATTCGAAGTATGATATGCTATGCTAGAATCCGCGAGACGGATTCGAAACATGATATGCTATACTAGAATCCGCGAGACGGATTCGAAGTATGATATGCTATGCTAGAATCCGCGAGACGGATTCGAAACATGATATGCTATACTAGAATCCGCGAGACGGATTCGAAGTATGATATGCTATGCTAGAATCCGCGAGACGGATTCGAAACATGATATGCTATACTAGAATCCGCGAGACGGATTCGAAGTATGATATGCTATGCTAGAATCCGCGAGACGGATTCGAAACATGAAATGCTATGCTAGAATCCGCGAGACGGATTCGAAACATGAAAGAAGTTAAAGTATGAATGCAATACTTGAATCCGTGAGACGGATTCAAGGGATGAAAAGCGTATATGCAATGTTTGAATCCGCGAGACGGATTCAAGGAATGAAAGTTATGAATGATGCAAATTTCTTGTGGAATTGGTTATGATAAGCGAAAGCTGTAACAAGCTATGCACGTCGGCCGGTTCAAGTTGAACAAGTCGAGTGAGGATAAGGTACCATCCGTTTAGAACGAGTGGTCGTGAATGCAATAACGAATGTATGAAGTTCAATCCGTTATACGGATAGAACGGAAGAATTATGTTGAAAGCAATTAACCCGATGTTACTGGGTCGTAAGTGGTATGCTTGAATCTCATTATGAGAGTATATGCTATTACCCAACTAAGTGGATAACCGAATGCGTGAAAGAAATGAAAGTATATAAGCGGATGAAACCAATAATGTTGGAATGGGCACGGCGTAATATGGAAAGCTTGGTTCTAATAGTTGACGTAGGAATGGAAACTATGTCATTAAGAAGTGAAATTTTAATGTTTTGAGTAAAATATACGAGTATTAGTTAAAATCTTGTATGGTGAATGTGCATGATGCGTATACCTATGTAACTTAAGTAAATGCGCGAAATGAGAGGGATAGTAATGTAGAAAGGTGTAACTATGGAGTTAACCATGTAGACGTGATTATGGAATGAATGAATAAACATGTAGTGATGATCATCACTAAGAAACTATCATAAGGCAAGAAGTTGAGGTCTAAAGATATATATATTTTAGAAGCATGTTATTTAGGAGGGATGGTAATAACCGGTAAGTAAAGGATTATAGTCCCGTAAAAATGAGCAAGGTTTCGGGGACGAAACCTCTTTTAAGGAGGGTAGACTTGTAACACCCCAAAACCCGAATGTTTATATTCGTTAAATGTCCTATTATGGTACATCAAGAAATAAATAACTAGGTTATTTATCCTAGTTAAAAGTATGGTAGAAACAAATAAAGGATGAAAGTTGTGTCAACTTTGTTTAGTGACAAACTTGAGGGGCTAAAGTGGGGCAAAATGAAAGTTGATATTATTAATAAAAATAAATAAATATATACCCACATACACACACACACAATCGTGTGTTCTAGAATGAGCAGGAGCTCCATGAGCTCCAAAACCCTAAACATGGAAGATCATCAAATTGGATGGCTAAATGAGGTTTAAATTCATAACCGAGCATGGATTAATGATCACCTTCACAAGGGGATCGTAAGGTATGTCTTAGATTCTAGATTGGTGATGATGCACGAAATGGGTTATGTTGTAAATCACGAATTCGTATGAAATTGAGCATGAGTATGAGTTAGATTCATCATTTGGAACATGGATTATGCATGAATTAGGTTAATTTGATGTTTAAGGGTGAAACCCATGTGTTATGGTGAAGATGATAACATGGGTAAATCATCTATGTCTAATTCTTGCTTAATGTTGATGTATTTTGATGTGTATGGTAGATTCTTGTTAGAGGAATTGAAAGAGATGTGATACTAATATGATTGATGTTTATGCATGAATGATTTATGTTGATTAGAAGTAGGAATTTGATGAATTATGTATGAAATTAGAAGGATATGCATGAACTAGTTGTACACTACGCTTAAGGGGTAGTACACACGTTAAAAGTATGATTAACTTATGATGAATTTGAGATTTGATCACTTGTAGGTGATTAACAAAGTTGTTATGAAATGGGTTTTGATGATATGATAAGAAATGATGAATTGTTGTTAAGATGAAGTGAACAAAATGTGATGATAATATGTATGATGTTTAATTTTAAATACTACATGATGATTAGTAGTTGGTCTTGATGAGTTATGTATGAGTTTAGAAGATTTGAGCATGAAATAGTTGTACGTTATGCTTAAAAGGTAGTACTTGCATCAAGTGTATGATGAAATGTATATATATAGTGTCACCCGTATAACCGAACATGATGTCACGAGTATATGATGATAAGTCGATGGTTAAATATGGTATATAGTTGACTTTCAAAAGTCAACTAAGCATAAGAAACATGAATTGACACGTGGTTGTACATGCCGGATTATAGGAATTCGTATGGTACATGTTATGTCAATATGCGTTGTTAGTGATTATATGATGATTTACATGAGTTTATACGGATATGAATATAATCATATGAGTTATGTATGTTAGAAATGACTAGTGAAAGTTAAGGGTGAAATATCCGATTGATATGATTGTTAACATGTGCGAATGCATATGCTAATAGGAGCGTGATCTTGATGATAAGAGGGTATAGGAATCATGTCAAGACGGACGCAAGCATGAAAGGATAACGGGTCAAGAAAAGGCGAGGAATCGGATATGAGCACGGACGCGTAAGGTAAGTGATTTCTGTAATCACTTCATATGTTCTGTTAGGTGATATGGTGTTTTAATTAACTAAACAGGATGATTGAGGTCAATTATGTGTCGTAGCCCTATGTCGCAAAGGATGGGGTTTAAAGTTGACCAAAATGCCCTTGATGGGTATTTTGGGCAAACGGTCTTAATAAGGGGTTTAGAAACAAGTTATATGATTAATGTAATGTTCTGGACAAGTATGGAAGTGGGAAGTATGGTTTTGTTAGTCTTAGATCATTTAATGCGCAAATACCCATAACGGGTCAAATAATTAGGAAATGACAATAAGACGATAGAGCGTAAGATAAGAATTTCCTTAATTCGGAAGTGGGATTTTAAGTTATTATGATAGAATGTGAATTTACAAGCATGTAGGAAGAAACGGGAGGTTAAACGGGTAAGCGGTTCAAAAGTTACGCGCGTTTTAGTGCGTACAAGCGACGAAACGGATCTGCAGCAAAATGATTTTTCTAGGGGCCGTCGCCGACGGGCTCCCACCCCGTCGCCGACGGGCTCCCAAAAGACCTTTTTGGCCGACGGCCTAACTATCTGTCGACGGGAAGAATTTGGGCGACGGGTATAAGGAGAAGCCGTCGCCGACGGGTCCCCACCCCGTCGCCGACGGGTTGTCTAGCCCATTTCTTCGTTTTTCCTTATATTGCACATCCGGACGACCCGTAACGCATTCCGGTATGTCGTTTTTTGATAAGATGATTGTTTAAGCACGGTATGTAAGAAGTATGTAGGTAGGTATATATGTATGTATGTCTTAAGTATAAACGTATATATGTTTAATGAGTGTACGTATGTATGTAGATGTGGGAGTACGCATGTAAGGGCAGGTGTATGTCTGTAAGAATGTACGATTAATATAATGTTAATAACATGCTTGGTGAATATCGTAGACTGTAATTACGGTTTATAAATCAAAGCCTAAGTCCCGGGTAAATAGCGTATGAGTATGTAGGAAGTATGCAAAATCTTGTACGTATATGTAGATGTGTATATATGTATGCGTATAGATATGCACGAGTGTATGTATGTATGAAATGATGTAGGAAAGGTTGTATGTATGTGGATATGTATGTACGTATGTGTTAAGATAGGTACGAGGGTATACATGTATGTAATGATGTGGGAAGGGTTTGTATATATGTAGATGTATATGTATGTAGATATGTATGTATAAGGGCACGTATGAGTGTATGCACGCATGTAAGTTGTAGGAAAGATATGTACGTAAGTAGAGGCGTATGTATGTAGGTATGAAAGTATGTATGCATGATTTAGACATGTCGAGGGTTAACGTTATTAATGGTGTACCTTGAGAATGAAAAAGTAATGCAGGTACGTTATCGAAGCCTCACAGGAGATGGATACGCAGATGAGATGCTTAAAGTTTCTTAAAGATCTAAATGTGAAGTGTATTCGAATGAATCTTGTTTATATAATGCGTACTAATGTTATGAATGTATGTGGTGAATGCAGGTTGTATGGATGATGAGCGATTAGCACAAGGATTAGAGATCGAAGACCGAGTCACTAGAGAGATTGTACGGGGACGTTGAATGTAAAATATAGTTAATGTAAGCTATGTTTTTAGTTAACAAGTAAGAGGATGACAGACTTTTGATTAGGAATTAAGTTAAAGTTAAAAGTTTAAATCAGTTGAGGTTTTTATAACGCAAGAAATTTTATGGTTGGTGTTTCCGCTGCGACTTTTTGTCAAATATGATTTAGGGTGTAACAAGTTGGTATCAGAGCCCTGGTTTGAGAGAATCAAGTGTAAGAAGGTAAGTGCTTGAACTCAAACCTATGTGCTCTTGTGATAAGAAACCCGTGCAATCCAAGACTCGGTCAAGATCCAAAGGTAAAAGAGAATGTAAGTATGTACTTATGTATACGCATAAAGAAACTGACGGTTTTGTATATGCAAGGTAAGTATAAGCGTTTGAAGAGGATGATCCGCGAGTGCGGTCAAGTACCGACACCAAGGCATGAAATAAGATAAAGTTGAACCCAGGTACGTAAATTTAATAGGTCGGTATATGAAATGGTGAAATGCATTAAGGGAAGAGAAATGCTAAATGAAGGACCATGATGGTATAGTAAACATGTTTTGAAAAATGATGCACGTGCCGAAACCAAACTCTTCGGATATAAGGTGACAATTACACGAAGACACGAAACTAGTATGTGGATTGTGTACCTGGCCAGTACACGTGAAGCATATGACGTTCGTGTGACCGTGATAATTGATACAGGTATGTCTGTTAGAATTAAGTAGTAGGTGGACGTGAGGGTGAAGAGAAATGTAAGACTCTCAAGAATGAGAGTATGAAATGCTATGCTAGAGTCCGCGAGACGGATTCGGAAGATGATATGCTATACTAGAATCCGTGAGACGGATTCGAAGTATGATATGCTATACTAGAATCCGCGAGACGGATTCGAAGTATGATACGCTATGCTAGAATCCGCGAGACGGATTCGAAACATGATATGCTATACTAGAATCCGCGAGACGGATTCGAAGTATGATATGCTATGCTAGAATCCGCGAGACGGATTCGAAACATGATATGCTATACTAGAATCCGCGAGACGGATTCGAAGTATGATATGCTATGCTAGAATCCGCGAGACGGATTCGAAACATGATATGCTATACTAGAATCCGCGAGACGGATTCGAAGTATGATATGCTATGCTAGAATCCGCGAGACGGATTCGAAACATGATATGCTATACTAGAATCCGCGAGACGGATTCGAAGTATGATATGCTATGCTAGAATCCGCGAGACGGATTCGAAACATGATATGCTATACTAGAATCCGCGAGACGGATTCGAAGTATGATATGCTATGCTAGAATCCGCGAGACGGATTCGAAACATGAAATGCTATGCTAGAATCCGCGAGACGGATTCGAAACATGAAAGAAGTTAAAGTATGAATGCAATACTTGAATCCGTGAGACGGATTCAAGGGATGAAAAGCGTATATGCAATGTTTGAATCCGCGAGACGGATTCAAGGAATGAAAGTTATGAATGATGCAAATTTCTTGTGGAATTGGTTATGATAAGCGAAAGCTGTAACAAGCTATGCACGTCGGCCGGTTCAAGTTGAACAAGTCGAGTGAGGATAAGGTACCATCCGTTTAGAACGAGTGGTCGTGAATGCAATAACGAATGTATGAAGTTCAATCCGTTATACGGATAGAACGGAAGAATTATGTTGAAAGCAATTAACCCGATGTTACCGGGTCGTAAGTGGTATGCTTGAATCTCATTATGAGAGTATATGCTATTACCCAACTAAGTGGATAACCGAATGCGTGAAAGAAATGAAAGTATATAAGCGGATGA
Organism: Helianthus tuberosus; assembly: GCA_030545235.1. Lineage (NCBI taxonomy): Eukaryota > Viridiplantae > Streptophyta > Magnoliopsida > Asterales > Asteraceae > Helianthus > Helianthus tuberosus. The sequence goes on from JARYGA010042656.1 coordinate 37,698, forward strand.
AACCAATAATGTTGGAATGGGCACGGCGTAATATGGAAAGCTTGGTTCTAATAGTTGACGTAGGAATGGAAACTATGTCATTAAGAAGTGAAATTTTAATGTTTTGAGTAAAATATACGAGTATTAGTTAAAATCTTGTATGGTGAATGTGCATGATGCGTATACCTATGTAACTTAAGTAAATGCGCGAAATGAGAGGGATAGTAATGTAGAAAGGTGTAACTATGGAGTTAACCATGTAGACGTGATTATGGAATGAATGAATAAACATGTAGTGATGATCATCACTAAGAAACTATCATAAGGCAAGAAGTTGAGGTCTAAAGATATATATATTTTAGAAGCATGTTATTTAGGAGGGATGGTAATAACCGGTAAGTAAAGGATTATAGTCCCGTAAAAATGAGCAAGGTTTCGGGGACGAAACCTCTTTTAAGGAGGGTAGACTTGTAACACCCCAAAACCCGAATGTTTATATTCGTTAAATGTCCTATTATGGTACATCAAGAAATAAATAACTAGGTTATTTATCCTAGTTAAAAGTATGGTAGAAACAAATAAAGGATGAAAGTTGTGTCAACTTTGTTTAGTGACAAACTTGAGGGGCTAAAGTGGGGCAAAATGAAAGTTGATATTATTAATAAAAATAAATAAATATATACCCACATACACACACACACAATCGTGTGTTCTAGAATGAGCAGGAGCTCCATGAGCTCCAAAACCCTAAACATGGAAGATCATCAAATTGGATGGCTAAATGAGGTTTAAATTCATAACCGAGCATGGATTAATGATCACCTTCACAAGGGGATCGTAAGGTATGTCTTAGATTCTAGATTGGTGATGATGCACGAAATGGGTTATGTTGTAAATCACGAATTCGTATGAAATTGAGCATGAGTATGAGTTAGATTCATCATTTGGAACATGGATTATGCATGAATTAGGTTAATTTGATGTTTAAGGGTGAAACCCATGTGTTATGGTGAAGATGATAACATGGGTAAATCATCTATGTCTAATTCTTGCTTAATGTTGATGTATTTTGATGTGTATGGTAGATTCTTGTTAGAGGAATTGAAAGAGATGTGATACTAATATGATTGATGTTTATGCATGAATGATTTATGTTGATTAGAAGTAGGAATTTGATGAATTATGTATGAAATTAGAAGGATATGCATGAACTAGTTGTACACTACGCTTAAGGGGTAGTACACACGTTAAAAGTATGATTAACTTATGATGAATTTGAGATTTGATCACTTGTAGGTGATTAACAAAGTTGTTATGAAGTGGGTTTTGATGATATGATAAGAAATGATGAATTGTTGTTAAGATGAAGTGAACAAAATGTGATGATAATATGTATGATGTTTAATTTTAAATACTACATGATGATTAGTAGTTGGTCTTGATGAGTTATGTATGAGTTTAGAAGATTTGAGCATGAAATAGTTGTACGTTATGCTTAAAAGGTAGTACTTGCATCAAGTGTATGATGAAATGTATATATATAGTGTCACCCGTATAACCGAACATGATGTCACGAGTATATGATGATAAGTCGATGGTTAAATATGGTATATAGTTGACTTTCAAAAGTCAACTAAGCATAAGAAACATGAATTGACACGTGGTTGTACATGCCGGATTATAGGAATTCGTATGGTACATGTTATGTCAATATGCGTTGTTAGTGATTATATGATGATTTACATGAGTTTATACGAATATGAATATAATCATATGAGTTATGTATGTTAGAAATGACTAGTGAAAGTTAAGGGTGAAATATCCGATTGATATGATTGTTAACATGTGCGAATGCATATGCTAATAGGAGCGTGATCTTGATGATAAGAGGGTATAGGAATCATGTCAAGACGGACGCAAGCATGAAAGGATAACGGGTCAAGAAAAGGCGAGGAATCGGATATGAGCACGGACGCGTAAGGTAAGTGATTTCTGTAATCACTTCATATGTTCTGTTAGGTGATATGGTGTTTTAATTAACTAAACAGGATGATTGAGGTCAATTATGTGTCGTAGCCCTATGTCGCAAAGGATGGGGTTTAAAGTTGACCAAAATGCCCTTGATGGGTATTTTGGGCAAACGGTCTTAATAAGGGGTTTAGAAACAAGTTATATGATTAATGTAATGTTCTGGACAAGTATGGAAGTGGGAAGTATGGTTTTGTTAGTCTTAGATCATTTAATGCGCAAATACCCATAACGGGTCAAATAATTAGGAAATGACAATAAGACGATAGAGCGTAAGATAAGAATTTCCTTAATTCGGAAGTGGGATTTTAAGTTATTATGATAGAATGTGAATTTACAAGCATGTAGGAAGAAACGGGAGGTTAAACGGGTAAGCGGTTCAAAAGTTACGCGCGTTTTAGTGCGTACAAGCGACGAAACGGATCTGCAGCAAAATGATTTTTCTAGGGGCCGTCGCCGACGGGCTCCCACCCCGTCGCCGACGGGCTCCCAAAAGACCTTTTTGGCCGACGGCCTAACTATCTGTCGACGGGAAGAATTTGGGCGACGGGTATAAGGAGAAGCCGTCGCCGACGGGTCCCCACCCCGTCGCCGACGGGTTGTCTAGCCCATTTCTTCGTTTTTCCTTATATTGCACATCCGGACGACCCGTAACGCATTCCGGTATGTCGTTTTTCGATAAGATGATTGTTTAAGCACGGTATGTAAGAAGTATGTAGGTAGGTATATATGTATGTATGTCTTAAGTATAAACGTATATATGTTTAATGAGTGTACGTATGTATGTAGATGTGGGAGTACGCATGTAAGGGCAGGTGTATGTCTGTAAGAATGTACGATTAATATAATGTTAATAACATGCTTGGTGAATATCGTAGACTGTAATTACGGTTTATAAATCAAAGCCTAAGTCCCGGGTAAATAGCGTATGAGTATGTAGGAAGTATGCAAAATCTTGTACGTATATGTAGATGTGTATATATGTATGCGTATAGATATGCACGAGTGTATGTATGTATGAAATGATGTAGGAAAGGTTGTATGTATGTGGATATGTATGTACGTATGTGTTAAGATAGGTACGAGGGTATACATGTATGTAATGATGTGGGAAGGGTTTGTATATATGTAGATGTATATGTATGTAGATATGTATGTATAAGGGCACGTATGAGTGTATGCACGCATGTAAGTTGTAGGAAAGATATGTACGTAAGTAGAGGCGTATGTATGTAGGTATGAAAGTATGTATGCATGATTTAGACATGTCGAGGGTTAACGTTATTAATGGTGTACCTTGAGAATGAAAAAGTAATGCAGGTACGTTATCGAAGCCTCACAGGAGATGGATACGCAGATGAGATGCTTAAAGTTTCTTAAAGATCTAAATGTGAAGTGTATTCGAATGAATCTTGTTTATATAATGCGTACTAATGTTATGAATGTATGTGGTGAATGCAGGTTGTATGGATGATGAGCGATTAGCACAAGGATTAGAGATCGAAGACCGAGTCACTAGAGAGATTGTACGGGGACGTTGAATGTAAAATATAGTTAATGTAAGCTATGTTTTTAGTTAACAAGTAAGAGGATGACAGACTTTTGATTAGGAATTAAGTTAAAGTTAAAAGTTTAAATCAGTTGAGGTTTTTATAACGCAAGAAATTTTATGGTTGGTGTTTCCGCTGCGACTTTTTGTCAAATATGATTTAGGGTGTAACAGTAATCCCGCGTTGATAGCTTCCGTTTTATTCAGACTCCTTACAACTCTCATCAAATGCCTCACCCTTCCTTTTATTCTATAAATATTAAATAAAGAATAACACAATGCCCGTAATTCCGCGTTGATAGCTTCCGTTTTATTACAGTCATACGACACGTTTTCTTGTTCTTCAATCTTTGTTACTTGTTAATGTTTTATTTTTTTCTACTTTTAGAAAGGTTTGAGCACCTCACGACTGTAAAATATCTAGTGTGATTTACACCTTAAATCCCTTAAATACTTGAAAAATCAAATTTTTCGTTCCATACGGGCCGTATAAGAGTATACGGCCCGTATACACGTTCGTATACATTGTATACGACCAGGCAAACTTATTTACACATGGTGTATACGGGCCATATACTGTTATACGGCCCGTATGGAATAAAAACAACTGACAAAGTCTGTGCCAGCATATGTAAGCATAAATGTTAAATGTCTGAACATCACCAGTACCATATTTATTGATAAGTTTTTGAATCAGAATATGTTATACGAAGCTTGGGTAAGGTTTTTTTTATGGTTTCCTATATCAAATATAAAAGAAAGCATACATTTATTTTATTCGAGTGATATTGATGGAACTCTGTCCTAATTCATATACTGCTAGTATCGTTTGCGGTCCCCAGAGTTGCAGGTTTCCGGCGACAGTTTGCACTCTGTGGTTCCCTCGGACTTGGAACTGTGGTTGTGGTGGTGGCTGGAGGTGGCAGAGGTGGCAGTGGTGGCAGTCGTTGGAGAAGATGACCGGAGTTGCAGGTTTCCGGTGACGGAAGTAGTGGTGGTGTTATATATGAAAGGGATATTAAGTTGTGGTGGTGGCTAGAGGTGGCAGTGGTGGTTGTGGTGGTGAATGGCGGTGGCAGTGGTGGCAGGGGGTAATATCACAGAGTGCACAAAACACAAGGGGTAATATGAAAGGGCATTATAGTCATTTTAAGTTATAGTCAACAGATTAGTCAACAAATTTGAGGCCGGGGGGTAAGGTTGCAACATAACAGCAAACAATGGGGGGTAAAATTGCAATTATTTCCTTAGGGGGGGTAAGGGTGCCAATCATCCCTAACCACAGGGTGTAAAATTACATTTTACTCAAAAAATTATTATAAAATTAGACAAATAAAACATTGACTTTGCAACTGGATTTCTTCAAATTTTGCAGGTAAATTGGCTTCTCGATGATTCATTTACGTTCTTCATTCACGTATCACACTGATTATTATTTGTTTCCAGTAATCTTTGAATCTATCTGTTTCTATAGTCATTAATCTTCTGCTTACTTTTGCATTATTATTGTTATTGTTAATTAGTGGCGGACCCAGAAATTTTTTTATGGGGGTGCGAAACATTTTTAAAAATTTTTGGCCCCAAGGTATATAAGTAAAAAAAATTGGTTCGTATCGGGTCGGTTCGAGTCGGGTCATGTAAAATACGATTCAATCGGCTTGCGATCATAAGGATCCGAAGGAAGAGTATCCACATCAACGAATTCGGAAGATGTATCAACTTTCCTCTTGAGAAATCGTGTCATAACGTCCCTACTCATGGTTTCTATCGGCTATCACAAACAAATTGATCTATAAGTTCATATCAAGTATTCAAGCCCTAGAAATCAAAATGTAAATCACACTAAAAAACATCTAATCATTATACACCATTAAAAAAAAACATCAGGTCTATCGTATATAACCCACAAAAAAAGACAAAATATCATCATCATCACTAACAAAATATACATATGTAACCCACCACAAAATAACATATCGAAGCACACATGTCTCCTATCATCAAAATTTCACTTCTGGTGGCTACCGGTTCCGTCCCACCCCACCAAAAATCAACCAAAAAACATCAAAAAATCAACCAAAAATCATCAAAAATAACAAAGAAACTTACCAGTGTTCGATCGGCGGTGGTATGATGGCTGATTACAGAGGTATGCGGCTGCTGTTGTCGCCGATGTTCTGATCGCTGGCGTTCGTGCAGGGATGATAGAGCGGGAGAGAATATGTAAGGGTTTTGGGCTTGTTTATTTTATTTTAGTTTGAAATATTATTGATTTTTTGGGTTTGTTTTTTGGGCTAAGACTTAGTAGTGGGCTAGTTAAAGGTATTGGGTATTTGGGTTTAGTTATTTAGGTATTAAAAGTTATATAATTTAGGTAGTGTTTTTAAAAAATAAGAGTTTACTATAAAAAATTTAAAATATAAATTGATAACACTTTTTACCTAAGGGGTGCGGACGAAAAATTCCAAGTGGTGCGGACGGAAAATTCCAAGGGGTGCGGACGAAAAATTTCAAGGGGTGCGGACGGGATTTTCGACGGAACTTAGCACTAAAATTTATTTTTCCCGGGGATGCGCCCGCCCACCTTGGGCTAGCCTTAAGTCCGCCCTTGGTTAATTTATATCATGAAATTATTACTTTTGTTTATGTGCATATAAATTAGGGTTTCTACATAGTTTATATGCCCTTGACCAGCAAAATCACTGCATTTGACTTTTATATGTTCAAATAAACAACTCAGGCAATAGTGATCATGAAATTTGGAAGAATATGAAATTTGGGATTAAAATTTTGAAGATTATGAAATTAGGGTTTACATGAGAAGAGAGAGGCAACAGTAATTGTGAATTTGGGGGAATGTAGGCGTGTCGAATGTAGTTCCGGGTCAAAAGAGGTTTATATGTAAAACAACGGAAAGGATGTAGAAAGCATGAAAGGTTTACTTGATAAATATGTTTATTATTAAAAGAAATGAGAGATATGTTGTTTGTGGTTGTAAATAAAGCTTATTTGGGATAAAAACGCCTAACAGCGCTTCATGCCTTTTTAAACCACGCTCGGTTGATTTCACATATGTTGGCTGTTTGTTTATCTCTTAATGATTCAGACCTCTTACTGGTTCAGTGTGCTTAATGGTTCAGACTGTTTGTTTCGCGAGCAGATGTCTGAATGGTTCAGACAGTTGCCTCTAAATGGTTAAGCATTATACTGAGTCTGAATGGTTAAGATCTCTAATCAAATTGGTACGACATTTGCCTCTGAACGGTTAAGCATTATACTGGCTCTTAATAGTTCAGCACTTAACCATTTCAGAAGTTGCCAAACTTAATCTGTATATAAGTGCTTCAACCAGTTGAGAATATCAAACTGTTGCTTTTGTGTTTTAACGAATTCATCGTCTAATTATATTGATCATTCTGTTATTTTTTTAAAAGAAGTTGTATTTATTAAAAGTGGTTTAGAGGATTAAGATGGCTAAGTTACGTCGTTTAGACACGAAACGCTTATCAAACAGACATTTTTCATCAAGCATCTATTTCAACTAAAGCTTCTGAGTGAATTTTAATCATTCATTTGATTTATAGAAGCAAACCATTCACAGGGATTAGGATGCTTATAGGATTAAATGCTTTATACTTTGAAACTAATCCGTCACTTTCATTTCATGTATACATTTTTCATAGAAGAACAGATGATCATATCATCATAACATGTAACAAACTGGAGGATAGTGTTCAATAATGCTGCTGGGAAGGAGTAGAGGGATACTACGGATTGTAACGTCAGAAAGATTCAGACTTGCAAGCGGGAAACGCTTCTCTACGAACAACAGACCAGCGACTGAACCGAACCAGAACGGAGAGAAGGGCGATCGGTCTTTGACTCACCATGACTCGTATCGAGACTTGGAAAAACTCGACTTCATGACTGCTGCCAAGATTCTCTTCACCACTCCCCCTAAACAGAAGAAATTTGGGTATGATTTTTTTTTTTTTTTTATTATATACAATTCTTGGGCAAGTTGTACCTTGGTTTTAGAAGGTGAGGCACGCCTCGTGCCCATAGGGTTTAAATTGGTCAAAATTAGGGTTTGTAGGAGGTTGATATGTAAAATAACCAATGGGATGAAGAAATTATGAATGGTTTACTTGATAAAAAGGCTAATATGTAAAAGAGATGAGAGAGAAGCAGCTTCTAGTGCAACATAGAGCAATGCCTCGCATACGTGAAGCTGTTGCCTCTCCCCTTGGCTTTCGGGACCTAAATGCCTCAGAGCACCTCACACTTTAAAAACCAAGATCCCGGGATAGGATTTAAGTTTAGGCGTTTGCTCTACTCATTAGGTCTTAGAAAGTTACGTTTGTGCTCAAATCAAGGTTCAAAAGAACGGAATTGAGCCTCGAGGCATTTTCCCTTCGCCTCACGAGGTGTAAGCCCGAGGCAGAATTAAAAAGTAAATATAAAAAGTATATAACGTTAAAAAATAAAATAATTGACACAGAAAGTCTAAACATCAAAAACACACATCACCTGTTGAGGTGCACGTTTTCTTACCACCTTGGCCCTTAGAGGCGTACGTACAAACATAATCCCATGAGGCGCGCCTCATGCACGTTTTCTTACCGCCTCACCTCAAGGCGCAAGCCTCAACCGTTTTTTTAAACCATGGCTCAAATATTTAGATTTATACTAATGAGTATGTTTCTGATGCTCAGGCTTGATTTTCATCTAGTCCAGCTCTTTTTTGTCTGTTTGCCTTCACTCGGTATACCTCTTCTCTTTAAGTTCAGAAGTATACAATCATTCATCACCTTCCAATCTAAAGGCTTGTTTTTCCTGTATCAGCTGTCTATTTGGTTGCTCAGTATGCCCATCATGAAATGAAGAAAATGGATTTGGTGATTTAACTTCCTTCACTCTACTGTTCCGATACAAGCACAGAACTGCAAGAACCGCATAAACACCTGTATGATGTGATACATAAGGCGGTGCATAACTGCCCCACTTTCCCTGTGCCACTAAATCTGATATGTACCGCGGTGCATATGCAGTTCTCGTGATTCTCTTGTTAAAACTGGTTCGGTACTGACCCCCCCCCCCCCCCCCAGTTCAACAGAGAATTGGGAGAATTGCATAAACACCAGTTCCTTACATATTGCTTTAGTTGTGATACATAAGGTGGTGTTTAAGCGCCTCGCTTTCTCTCTGTCACGTAATCTGATATGCACTGCATACATATGCTTATTCGGTTCTCTAGTTAAAGTTTTGGTTAATATTATGCAGGAGTTGGAGAAGAGGCAAGTTGAAGAAGCAAAGAAGATGAAAGAAACTGAAGGGGAAGCGCTAATGTCTAATCCACAGTTATTGGAGGTAAAACAAAGACTAGATAACTTGGAAAACACCATCAAAGAAATCATGAAAGAATCCAAAACCCAAAGAAACAAAGTAACATGAAGGTGATTGAACACAACATTAGTTTAAAGTTAGTTTCATATCACAATTTACATCATGTATTTCAACTTAAGAGTTTTACAATTTTTAATAAAAAAAAATCATCAAGTAAGATAGATACATGTCATTTCACATTATAAAATGGGTGTGCATGGCATTTATGTTTATTTCATAAATCATTTTACACCTATGGAAGTACAAACAACCTCACCGAAAGATACAGACGACCCAGGGTAAAAATGCCACATTCCTATGCAAGAAACTAACGATAAAATCTATTCTTAGCTCTCTCAATATTTTGTCCTTGTATAAGCATGCACTTACTCTCATGTCGGATGTTGATCATAGGAGAAGTCCCTTCTATCTGTGGTGAGAGTAACGATGCTTTGTTTTGCATTTCATTTCATTCTTCACATCGGTAAGCCTTGGCATTGAGTTACTTAATGTAAAGTTCTAAACCTTATGGTGGAGATTTTTGTAGTAACATTTGACCCAACACCATGGCTAACAGTGAGGAGCTTGTGCTTTTAATAATAAAAGCCCAATGCAAACCCTTTTGCAGTAGTAATATTTGTTACACCAAAAGTGCGAGCCATCGCATAACCAGGGGTCAGGGCCCACTGCACATCCTGACTAGCTCAACATCTCCCGTTCATTTGTCGCTAGCTCCTACGATATATTTTAAAGCAAGACGATAGAGAAGTGTGGTTGAAGGAGGCACAATCATATTGTTGTTCGACGACTTAGTGGAGAGACAGTGACCCGAAGGGGGAGCGACACACTTTGTTCACCCATTTTCGCTAACATACTTCAAGTGATACCAACTAAGCCACTGTTCTTCGACTAAGGGGCCGGAGAGTGATCACATCTGGGAGGGATCCAACTCTGGCATACGTTGATAATGTGTTGTCAGAGTGGACGTTTTGATAATATGTTTACTTCAATTTTTATGTGAAAGCTAAAGGCTCGAGCTGTTATATTTAGATGGTAAGACGACTTTCAACCAATGTTTTTACAACCGGAACGAGTCGGCCATTCGGACCAGGCATCGTGTACATCGCTGCCTCGCCGGTCTGGTTAAGGGCTTCTAAATTGCTTCAGTTTTGGTTGGCATGTTTTCAGTGGCAGAGCTAGCCCAAAAATTGAGGGGCATCTCAATTTAATTTTTTTAGAGATAAGGGGTATCATTTGTATAAAACCGGAATACTTTTTTTACACTACGAAAACGGTACGGAGACGGGGTTGAGAGGTAGCCCGTGCCACCCCTTCTAATACACTACCTCCGCCCCTGCATGTTTTGATGGTCGAGGGTTAAACCAGGATCGACTGTGACTACGCTTTGTTTTGGGGAAAGATGAGACTACCTCGTTAAATTTTATTTATATGAAAACAATTGCAAACTTAAGAGTAGCTAAATGCCAGGGTCATTAACCAAAGACAAGTTGTCACCCAAAAAAGAAATCTTAGGATTAGGCCTAATAACTGAACAACACCAACAATAATCCGTACTTAGACCCTATACATATAAGTCTGGCCCAAGGCCTATAAACTTTCTAGACCATCCTAGAGGTGCACAAAATAACTGGTTAATTAACCGTAACTGGTTAATAACTGATTTAGGAATAACCGGTTAGTGGTTATTTTTAACTGTAGGTTAGTAACCGGTTACAAGTATTTAGTATAATAATAAGTTTTTAACCGATAGACCGGTTAACCGAATAAATAACTAAAAAAATTAAAAAGAAGGCAAAAAAACGGGTTAATAACCGAAAATAACCTGTTAAAGCATTAACCGGTTAAAGTCAAAAATACCATTCGATATGAACTTGATGCATAAACACAAAAACGACGTCGTACAACATGATTTGGTTGCAACAAATGTGTTTTGGTACATTAGAAACCCTACTTTGTGATGCCTTTACTTTTTGATGAAAAGAAAAAGGGTGAAATCCGAAAATAACCTAAAAGAAACTTTTATGTAGATATAATAGTATTAATTTTTATTTCATAATTAAGTATATCTATTACATTATATATAACTTATTATCTCATTCTTTTAAATATTATGCTTTATTTGTGCACCTCTAGACCATCCTAGAATAACTATCTATAAAAGAAAAAAGAAATGACACTCAAATTGGGACAGATACAAGCCCATTTGATATATACTAAAAAAATAATGCAAACTATGGATACAATTGGAAACACAACTTAGTGATTAACAATATGCTGACAACACTAAATATTCTAATACATCTAAGTCATCTCCAACCCTGGTGTCTTGTGAATATGTGGATGGGGTGAAGGTTATATGAAGGACACACGGAGGGGAGAGAAAAATAAGGGAAATCCATCTTCACATGTGAGTAAAAACATGGTATATGGGTGAGAGATGAGAGAGAATGTGAGGTGGATGATGAATGTGGCATCCGTGAAGTTATAGGTTGGAGTCTTCGAAACTTAGAGATGACAGTCTTTTTTATTTTTATTTCCTATGGTGATTATACGTTAAAAACTAGTTTCTTTTTATTTCTATCATACGTTGATAATATGTTTTCTTTAGCCTAACAAGGTTGAAATGTGACAACCCGAACTCTCAAGGATTGTGCCTTTCTGTTTTGTGATCCTAATTTCCTCTTTATTCCTTTTTGCCACGTTAGTCGTTAAACTGTTGTGCTAGAAACTTGTTAAAATTTCAAACGTGAACAAGGAGGACTAGTTGCGTGTTTGGGCCACATGTATTTGGGCCGCACACACACGGGATGTATCTGGGCCGTGACATGTGATTGACTAGCTACCCACCTCCTCTTGTTTCTAACCCGTTGGCCCACATAGGTGGTACTAGGCCGATCATGCAAGTCCAAAGCCCAAAACTTTGTTGTGGATTACATGGTTTTTGATTACAATTAATTGACTGGGCTTGAAGCCCACTTCGGCCTAATGAGTTAACAGACCCCAAGACTATTATTATTGTTAATATTATATTACGTAACATGATCTATGATTAAACCAAAACTACAACAACAAACCCTACCCTCTTGGAAGTGCGACGGCAGGAGAACCCCACCCCCTCGAGGCATTCTTCTGTTGGATCCAGTAATTCGGTTAGTGTGGTTGTGTTAATTAATCCTTGACTGATTTCTTCCAACTATGTGAAAACTATTTGTACGTGATCCTGCATGTTAGCGAATTAATATGTTTATGTATACAGAGTAGGGTTTCATACGAAGGAATCTTATGTGCTTAAAGTATCGATTTGATAAACTTCTGTTAGTGTACTACCATTAATTGCTTAAGTTGTAAACATGATAATGATGTTGATTATTATAAAATATTAGTCCTTATCCTCTGCTCATTCACGTGATGCTAGCCTCCACCATATTGTGAATTGAATATTTTTTTTAATATAAGAAATCCTCTCATGTAATGATGCTGAATAATACCTTTCATGAAAAGTCAAGCCACTTGATGATGATGTCGCTGCCACAAATTGTGAATGATGTTGTCTAGTAAAGTGGGGATTGCATGTAACAGACTTGTGACTTGGGTCTATATATTAATGTTTGCATTTAGTGCTTTGGTTCATTGTTGCACATACAGATTTAACTAAATAAGTTAACACATATTGAATGATCATACCATACATTGTTCCCGAATTACAGTGGCATGAGTATACCTAAGTCATGTTGAATTAATGGGGCTTGGTTAAGTGGGCTGAAGCCTTAGGGGGAGGGGCTCGTACAATTCTAGTTCTAAGATAGGATTGTTAATAAGTTATTATTATACATGAACATAAATAACAGTGTTGGTTTATATATATATAAAAGTTAGTGGGCCGGGACGATTTATAGTGCAGTAACTTTGCTTCATGTGCACTGAGCTGAACATGGGCCGATCTCTTTGACATTAGGCCGATAATATGTAATTACTATGGGCCGTGGAGATGAGTTAATAGTTCATGAGTTGGGTTGGGCCATACATGGGTAACAGGATCTTATGGATAAAGGGCCCATCGTGTTATATTGGTTTAGTACTGATTAATGGATCACAAATTGATATGAATTGTATGCTAGATTCTTGGGTCACGTCTTGAATAATTGGGCCCGGTTATGTTGGTTAGGCCGCATAACAGAAGCGGATCATATCCTCACACGGGAGCGGTGATGATTAGGCCACACACATCACACGTCGTGCACTCGGAATTGGGTTTCGAATTAACATGAGTATATGTTGCATGATAGATGTGTTGGGTTGTCAAATTGTACTTAAAGCAAGTATCTTACAAATGAACAGAATGAGGGTCCAAGGCACGAATTATATAGTATGTTGATGTATGCTATAGTCTGTTGGATTGTATGGTCGCATGTTATAATCTGAATGATATTATGTGGTACTTGTGTAAAATGTGTATAAAAGAAATGTATGATTAACTGCTATAAAACTGACTGTTATTGGAACTGATACTAGGATTTGAGTGATCAATTGATAAACAAGTAACTAATTCTACCGAGCAAATCAAAGGTGAGTTCATCTCTTTTGAGCATGCGTCCCGGTGGTTGGGACAGTCAGTGGGTATCCCGGGGAGGGGTAAGTCTTTTGGGTAAAAACGGGAATGTTGGATAATATACTCATCCTATCACCTTTAAAGTCCCTCCGTGTTGTTTGGTTACCGGGGAGGTAACATGGTATTAGTTAGTAGCGCTACTTAGGTTTGGCAACCTCACCCCGTACCTGGGAGGACGGGTGTTGAACTAATGACCTAGTCATGACCAATGCTTTGATATGAGCATTGGGGTTAAGGGCAAAATAAATCAGAAGCCATCTTGTATTCGGGGTATTATCAACATTACTTTAAGAATTAAATTCAATGGACTAACTAAACACTTGGTAACCAACGTTTTCGTAAAACTATGAACTCACTAGCGTTGTCTGATACACTTGTTGCATGCTCGCAGGTCATTAGATGTCTATGGATTGGAACTTGCTGTCTGGAGTAGCTGGAGTAGTCATGGGTCGACTAGAGGGCTTCTTGTTATTGACTTCTTGATACTATACATTGGTTTTAAACTGTTTAACTTTGGTTTGTCATTGCTTCCGCTGAACACTTTGGTTTTCACTTAAACTTGTTGATGGTATTTTTATTAATAATTGAGAACTTTATTTTGAAACATGTATGGGTTCAATGTAATTAGTGGCTCATTGTTGGTACGTCACACGTCTATCAGGGATACTCCCTAGGTGGTATTTTGGGGGTGTGACATGAAATTTGATTAAATTTCTTTAAGTCGGAAGAAAACACATCATTTTCAATAAAAATCCAACTTTACGAAAAAAAAATAATTTAAATAAATGTAAAATAAGTTTTAAAAAATAAATAAATATAGGCATTTGTGTCAATTTCCGATTAAATATATGAAGATGGATAGTGTATAGATGTATTTTAATGTTTTCCTACGAGACTCCCTAAAATATAACCTGATTTGATTTTGGGTAAACAAATTTCAACCGGGTTGTATTAGCTTTTCGTGTAGCGTAATTCTTTGAACTTTTCACTTTCAATTCTACTATTTTTTTTTTTTTGAACGGCTGATGTATTAAAAACCAAAGAGTTAATTACTGTTTTCGTCCCTGAGGTTTGTCAAAAATAACGGTTTCAGTCCATTTGTTTAAAAATTGCGATTTCAGTCCATTAGTTTCATTTTCGTAACCATTTCAGTCCACTTTTCAAACGGCGTTTGTTTTATGCAGTTAATGGAAGCACGTGCTTGTCACGTGATGGGCAATTTGCTCATTTCCATTAACTGGGTTTGGATTAATAAGGTGTAGGTGGTGTTTAATACAACTGGGTTTGTGAAAATTGGAATGGAAATGACCAAATTGCCCATCACGTGACAAGCACGTGCTTCCATTAACTGCATAAAACAAACGCCGTTTGAAAAGTGGACTGAAATGGTTACGAAAATGAAACTAATGGACTGAAATCGCAATTTTTAAACTAATGGACTGAAACCGTTATTTTTGACAAACCTCAGGGACGAAAACAGTAATTAACTCAAAACGAAAAAACATACAAACAAAATATCTAGTAATAAACTAGACAATAAAAATACACCCTACACCACCCAGAAGGTTACAAACAGCCCCATAATATCACCCCTGCTGCCAAAAGAACTATCCACCCTCCACAGCAAAATTTATCCACTTATCCCAGTCCATAGCTGCGTTTCGAGTTCGACTTTTGTACCACAGAAACGATGTCACCTGAACTTCGCTAAAAATCTTATCAATGGCCACTCGCTTACCGGAGAAAATCGCATCATTCCGGCCCTTCCATATCAACCAACAGGAGGCCAAGATAATACCCTGAACAACCTTTTCCTTCACTCCTCCCGCACCCGCTTTTTTATATAAACCGAAAAGGTCCCTTGTTGAGAAGGCGAAGTTTTGTGGGATCTTACACCATTGACTTACCATGCTCAATTCTACTATTATTGTTTTAAACTTTTCCTAAGATTTCCCCAATAGATAAATGATTGCAAAAGAAAATACAACTCCAATCAAATGACATAATAAAATGATTGAAAACCCCACTTAAACTTTTCCTAAGATTTCCCCAATAGATAAATGATTGCAAAAGAAAATACAACTCCACTCAAATCTATACTATATAATAAAAGAAACCACTTTTTGGACACTTGTCATCATATTAGACCATCTCTTATAGATAATTATAATTTTAATTTAATCTCTTCTAATTAATTATAGATAACTCCTACTAAATATTATTTATTTAATATCTTATATTATAGATAATCCTGCTACTAAATATTATTAGTTTAATATCTTATGGATAATTATTAGAGTTAATTGCCAAAATCGTTCCTGAGGTTTGGGCGTGTTTGCCATTTTCATCCAAAATGACTTTTTTTTGTACCAAATAGCCCCCCACGTTTGTAACTTTTTGCCATTTTCATCAAAATGCCTAACTGGGTTAGAAACAATCGTTTGATGAGATTTTTTTTTTTTAAATTTCACAAGTACAGGACCTAAAATGTAATTTCTTTTTAAACCTAAAACCATCACCCTCTGCTTTCTCTGTCTACAACCTTCAAAACAAACCATCAACTACCACTCACACTGTTACTCACCTCCACCGTGTAATGCTCATAAATATGTATAAAACTAAGATGTATCGACCAGTACCCATCACTATATGCCCTTCAACGAAACCTTTTATGTATCGACCTATACGTAATGAAATAAATTAAATTGAACATATTAGCTGAACTCGTATTATAGTTGGGTAGATCATAAACAAATAAAAAAACTAAATGGGTTTAAACTGTAATCACACTGCAGCTAAATGAAGTGGTTACCGGTTTCAGCCTTTCACGTTTTTGGGATACACGCATACCTCAGACAGAAAATAAACAAGGAAATTCGAAGTAACTAACAGAACCCATGAATCAAATGGAAATTCCAATAATACTAAGACTACCCAGGACATGATTATATTTGGTTTCATAAATTTGTAAAATTAGCACATGATGATATTATGTTTACAAAATATAATGGAGAGGGATAAGAGGAAACAGAGGAAGTAAACATGAAACTAAGAACACTTGGAAGGTGATGTTCACATGTTTCTTATCAATAAGCAAAAAGGATAAATATGTTAAAAATAGGCATATGACTGTAATACTCTAGAGCATATAAATATAATTCGTCAAAACGGAAGTTAAAGATACCATAATAGGCCTATATATAATTCTACAATTTGTTTTACATGTAAATCTTTACTTTTATAAAGTTAGAGTTTAAAAAGAAATTACATTTCAGGTCCTGTACTTGTGAAATTTCAAAAAAAAAAAAAAAAACTTATCAAACGGTTGTTTCTAACCCAGTTAGACATTTGGATGAAAATGACAAAAAAGTTACAAACGTGGGTGGCTATTTGATACAAAAAAATCATTTTGGACGAAAATGACAAACATGCCCAAACCTCAAGGACGATTTTGGCAATTAACTCTAATTTAATCTCCTTCTCATTTATAATATTATTTATTTGAATTAATTATATTTGAACGTTTTGTTTAGTTTGGTATCAAATAGATTTTACGAAATTTTTTTTTATTTAGTACAGATATAAAATTAGATTTATTATAGATATAACTTTTTATTATTAGATATATAAAATTAGATTTATTCAATTCGTACAATACACGGGGGTTTTTAAGGATATATATTTTTATTATTTAGTACAGAAAATTACATTTATTCAAACCGTGTAATGCGCATATTTTTAAAGATGTAAATTTTTATTATTTGGTATATAAAATTACATTTGTTCAACTCGTGTTATAAATGAGGTTTTTAAAGATGTATTATTTTATTATTTGGTAAACAATTGTACATTTATTCAACCCATGCAATACATGTGGTTTTAAAGATATAACTTTTTTATTTGATATATACAATTACATTTATTCAACCCGTACAATATGGTTCTTATAGATATAATTTTTTATTATTTAATATATAAAATTATATTTATTCAACCCGTATAATAAATGATGTTTTTAAAGATATATTGTTTTATTATATAGTATATAAAATTTATTTATTCAACCCCGTGTAATACACGGGGTTATAAGCTAGTGACATAATAAAATGATTGAAAACCCCCCCATATTAATCAAGGATAGTACTCCTGAAAACTTTGATTTTCATTAAATGTGTCATTAAAAGGTAAATGTACCTCCACCATCTAAACATCCATATGAATCCATTTTGACTGGATCAATATCCAACATCGCCAGAATACATAACAATTTCTTCAACATGTTATTAAAGCCTATTAACATTTTAAGCTAATTTTGTGATACTTAGTATAAGAAATTTAAAATATAGATATATAATATATACACCCACTTTAGTAGGGTGAGGTTCTAGAGTGAACACCAGTGTATTTCTGAACCGAGTGAACAAGTTCTGGCCATTGATTTACAACATTAAATCGTAAAATACACTAATGTATTTTCATCATCAAATCACAGCTATTGATTTACATTTGTGTATTTGATAATCAAGGGCTAGGATTGGTTCACTAGTGTTTACTATCAAGAGGTTGTTCACTAATGAACATTTATGTGATAATAATAAAAATGCTAACATATCTTAGCGATCTCCAACCCTGGTGTCTTGTGAATCCGTGGGTGGACTGAAGGTCATATGAAGGAGAAACGGATAAAAGAGAGGAACAAGGGAAATCCATCTCACATGTGAGCAAAAACATAATATCTGAGTGAGGGATGAGAGAGAAAGATATTGAAGAGAGAAAATGAGAGGTGAAGAAATATTGAAGACAAAGATACGTTCACAATAGTAAAAATTCAAACATATCTTAGTCATCTCCAACCTTGGCGTCGTGGGTGAGGTAAAAATTATATGAAGCAGAGACGGGTGAGAGAGAGAGAAATAATGGAAATTCGTGCTCACATGTGAGTAAAAACATTATACGTGAGTGAGGGATGAGAGAGAGATATTGAAGGTGTCATACCCTGACCCGCAACGGATTATTGGTCGGAGCGAGATGATTGTCCAAAGCTTGTGACACGATTAAATGTTTAAAATATATTCGTGTCTCAAATTATGATGTCGCATCAAACATATAAAATTTCCAAATAATCCAAACGAAATTCATAACATAAAACATAAAAAAGTACCTTTTGTTTTGTCTAAGGCAATCCTACATGTCTTCATCCCTGCTTAATCAAACCTGATTTCCTGTACCATGCGTAAAATAATTTTTGGGTCAACTAAAGAAGTTAGTGAGTAAATCTAAGTTTAAGTAAAATAATTTATTTAAAAAGGTTAACATACAAATCAGATGTTAATGAGACAATCACAACCAACAACAACAATAATTAAACACAAACCAATGCGATAAGCGAGACTCAAGCCCCGAAGAGCGAATCTAAATGATGTTGACGATACTTGGCTCACCCGTGGCCGTGGGAAACCGGTCAGCAAGTGGATCCACAATGTGATACAATTGACTGAGACACAAAGCAAGTAAACAAACAAGTAACATATACATATATATACATATATGTAACACCCCAAAACCTGAAAGTTTATAATCGTTAAATGTTCTGATATGGTACATCAAGAAATAAATGACTAGGTTATTTAACCGAGTTAAGAGTATGGTAGAAACAATTAGAGGATGAAGGTTGTGCCAAATATAATTAGTGGCAACTTAAGGGACTAAAGTGGGGTAAAATGAAAGATGAATTTAATTATAAAATATACACACAAACACACACACACACACGTACGTGTGTTCGAGAAAGAGCCAGGAGCTCCATGAAAGCTCACAAACCCTAATTATGAAGATCACCAAATTGAAGGGTTAATTATAGCTCAAATTCAAGAAGGAACATGGATTAATGATCACCTTCACAAGGGGATCATAAGGTATGTCTTAAAAGTTAGATTGGTGATTATGCACGAAGTGGGTTATGTTGTAAATCGTGAATTGGTATGAAATTGAGTATGAGGATATGTTAGAATCATCATATAGAACATGGGTTATGCATGATTTAGGTTAATTTGATGCTTAGAGGTGAAACCCATTAGTTATGGTGAGAATGATGACTTGAATCATCATCCATGTCTAATTCTTGTTGAATGTTGATGTATTATTTGAGTAGTATGGATTCTTGTTAGAGGAATTGAAAGAAATATGATGATAATATGTTTGAATGTTTATGTGTGGATGATACATGTTAATTAGTAGGAGGATTTGATGAATTACGTGTGAGATTAGAAGAATGCGCATGAATTAGTTGTACACTATGCTTAGGAGGTAGTATACTCACAAAATGTATGATGAAATTATGAAGTAATTGAGACTAGATCACTTGTAAGTGATTAACAAAGTAGTTATGAAGTGGGTTTTAGATAATGTGATGAAAATGATGATTTACTTATGTTAATGATGTTTGAAATCATACATGTGAGTGAATGTTTAAAGAAATCGGATAAGAAATGATAGATTAGCATGTTATAAGGTTGAATGATAAATTCCATATAAGATCCGTGTGATGAAAGGGTTGTGACGAATGATGAATAAACTAACTTTCATAAGAATGATATATGATAGTTGATGCTTGGTAAGCGGCAAGGAAGCTTGGGAAAGAAGCGGGTCAAACGGGACTTATACGCACGGGAAGCATATTTGGATGTGAGGTAAGTAAAGCTTATACCCCTTTTTGTAGAATATCTATTCATTGCATTGAATACGAACATGGTAAGTAAATATGTGAAGTATGATGTTCCGACAAGTATTTGATACGGGTCAGAATATGTGGGTATGATAAGAAATTAAGGTTGATGTTTTTAAAGGGTGAAAAGGGTATTATGGTAATTCGTGAGACCGTGGTAATTATCGCAGGTATGTCCGATAGAATTGGGTAGCAGGTGGGCGTGCGGGTGAAATGGGTGGTAAGACTCTCGGGAAATTGAGAGTACTATATAGGAATGAAAAGTATGAGTGATAAGAATGAAGAATGCTGAATCCGTAAGAAAGTACGGATCAACAAGATATGAATGAAATGTTTGAATCCGCGAGACGGATTCAAGGAATGAAATGTATGAATGAAATGATTGAATCCGCGAGACGGATTCAAGTAATGAAATGTATGAATGAAATGATTGAATCCGCGAGACGGATTCAAGGAATGAAAGGCATGAAGGAAATGTGTGAATCCGAGAGACGAATTCAAAGAATGAAAAGTGTGAATGAAATGTTTGAATCCGCGAGACGGATTCAAGGAAAGAAAGACATGAATGAAATGTTTGAATCCGTAAAACGGATTCAAGGAAATGTGTTAACTGCTAAATTTGTTGATGATAATGTTAGAACCTTGAGGTGACGAAACCAATCGATTTGGTGGGAAGTTATGCACGAGCGAAGGCACATTATACGGATGAATGAAATCTTGCCTGGTACGGCTGTTACTCGTGAAGAATGCGGATCGATCTGGGTTACGGATCGTCGATTCCTGATATAAGATGAGGTTAGTAAAAGGTTTAACTTATGTTGGATAAACATGAATTGGTAGATTGAAAACGACCTATGAAAGGAATGATGGGATGGGTATGATAAAGTAGGGAATGTTTGATTTCTAATAGTTGACATAAGAAGAAAACTATGTCATTAAGAAGTGAATCTTAAAGGTTTGAGTGAAAATTTTGAGTATTGGTTAAACTCTCGTATAATGAATTTGCATGACACGTATGTTCATGAAAATTAAGTGATGCATGAAATGAGAAGAATATTAATGTAGAATGAATGATTTGAAGGTAACGTAAGGGTATTTATGATACAAATAACTATAGAAAATGAAGAATGATGTTAACTTTGAAGTTAAGCACGAATGCATGACCATGAAATAGTAACTTCGTTGCGATAACGAAACAATAATTATATGTTATGTAATATAGGTATATAATGGAATCTTAAAGGATGAGATAAAAGTATTAGATCCTTTATAAATGAATCATGCGAATGAACAATTTATTACAAGCATGAAGAAGTATGTATATTGACCTATTGTTAACGGGTCAAAGGAAATGAGAATGATATGTGAAAGTATGTCATGGAAAGTGTAGACTTGTTAAAGAGAAGTCAATTGTATGAATAATCATCAATTGAGATATGATGATAACTTATAATTATGATGTGACTATGAAATCTAACATAGATATGAGTATGTGTAAATGGAAGTGAGAAAGGTTTCGGGGACGAAACCCTATTTAAGAGGGGTAGACTTATAACACCCAAAAAACGGGTTTGGTAATTTTGAACCCGGTTAAGAAATATAAGTGGGTAAGGTACCATTAGTGGTAAAAGTGAACCCATAAACAAAATAACTAGGGGTAAACTAGCCTAGTGGTGTCATGCATATAAGTAACAAGGAGGTGAGTTTTAGTTCAATATGTAATCAAAACAAAACTTGAGGGACCAAAACCGTTAAGAGGAAACATGGGTTTTATTTATGAAAAATTAAAACACACAAACACACACTTTAGTGTGTACTAGAAACGAGCAGGAGGCTCCCATGGAGCCAAGAACCCTAAGTTTCCTCTAAATCACCAAATTGAAAGGCTAAATGAAGCTCAAATTCATAACCAAGCATGGATTAGTTATCACCTTCTCATGGGGATCATAAGGTATGTCTTAAAAGTTAGATTGGTGTTCTTTCACGAAGTGGGTTATGATGTAAATTGCGAAATTGTATGAAATTGAGAATGAGTATGTGTTAGAATGGTGATATAGAACATGGATTATGCATGGTTTAAGTTAATTTGATGTTTAGAGATGAAACCCGTTGATTATGGTGATGATGACTACTTGAATGAATCATCCATGTCTAAATTCTTGCCTAATGTTGATGTATTTTGATATGTATGGTAGATTCTTGTTAGAGGAATTGAAAGAAATGTGATACTAGTATGTTTGATGTTTATGCATGTATGATTCATGTTGATTAGAAGGAGGAAATTGATGAATTATGTATGAGATTAGTAGGATATGCATGAACTAGTTGTACACTATGCTTAGGAGGTAGTACACACATCAAAAGCATGAAGAAATTATGAAGAACTTAAGATTAGATCACTTCTAAGTGATTAACAAAGTAGTTATGAAGTGGGTTTTAGATGGTGTAATGTAAATTGATGATTTACTTATGTTAATAATGTTTGGAATCATACATGTGTGTGAATGTTTAAAGAAATCGGATAAGAAATGATAGATTAGCATGTTATAAGGTTGAATGATAAATTCCATATAAGATCCGTGTAATGAAAAGGTTGTGATGAATGATGAATAAGCTAACTATCTTGAGAATGATATATGATAGTTGATACTTGATAAGCAACATGGAAGCTTGGGAAAGAAGCGGGTCAAATGGAACTTATGTGCACGGGAAGCGTACTCGGATGCAAGGTAAGTTAAGCTTACACCCTCCTTGTAGAATACATTGTATAGATTATGAATATGATAAGTTTATAAATGAGGTATGAAGTTCCGACAAGTTTTGATACGGGTCGGAACATGTGTTCATGACAAGAAACTAAGTTTGATGGTTAAAAAGGGACAAAAGGGTATTATGGTAATTTTGGTTACAAGTTAACGAATGGAATAAGTTATATGTTGGGATAAGGAATAATAAAAATCCCACGAGGTTAAAATGGACTTTTAGATATAACGGGTCAAATGGTGAAGAAATCACCATTTGGCGATATTGACTAACGAAGTGTTTGTCAAGTATTACAAATTCACATAATGATTAGCGAAAGGACATGCATTGCTATTAATTAGAAATTTAGTGGATGAAGTATTAAAACGGGTCATAGCTTTGATCCGAGCCAGGTATGTGCGATTAGAGTGGTAGTTAAGTTGTGGGATTGGGTAAATGTGTAAGGAAGTCCTTTGTTGTAAAGGATGGAACAAAGTTGACGAAAACGCCCTTGATGGGTAAATCGGGCAAACGGTCTTAAAATTTGTTAGAAACAAGCTATTTGATTAAGTTAATGTTTTGGAAAAGTAGGAAAGCGATAAGTATGATTTTCGTAAGTCAAAGACCTTAACATGCGCAAATACCCTTAACGGGTCAAAATAAGCTCTTGAGCGAAAATGGGTCAAGAGGATGCAAGACATCCGAGAACTTAATCTTTTATGATAGACAATGTTGAAATTATAGGGTTCATGAGGAATTTAGGTCAAACAATCAAGTTATGTTGATGAATGCATGAACGGGTCAAAATTTGGTAAGAGGGTAATAAGCCGAAGAGTTAAAGTCTGAAATTTTATTATGTCGGATGTTGGATTATAACTCCATTATATGGAAAATTAAATTACGGACGTATAGGAAAAAGAATCGGGTAAAACGGACTAAAAACGAGAGAGTTATGCTCGTTTCCGTGAAATCGAGTTATGCTGGGAATCTGCAGCACCAGCAAACAACATTCTGTCGAAAACAGGTGCTAGCGCTACGCGAGCATGTGTCAGCTTCGCGAAAATCGTTTATTTTAACCGTTGATGCATTGCGAACCCGTCCGGACCGTTTTTAAACGCGTATAAGCTAAGAATGACTAATTTATTCCTTGTTTTAGGAAGTGTAGATACGTATGAAGGTATGTATATATGTATATATGAATATAAGTTGTATGTATGAATGAAAGTATGTTTGGATGTATGCAAGTAGGGATATATATGAGCGTATGCACGTTTGTAGGCATATGTGAAGATATGAATGTATGTATGAATGTATGTATGTAGGTGTGTATGTAGGTAGTACGTATATGTACGAAATTGAGTATATACGAATGTATGCACGTATGTAGGTTTGTGTGAAGGCATGTAATAAGTATGTATGTATGTATGTATGAATGTATGTATTTAGGTATGCACGTATGTAGGTACGTACGTATGTATGTAGGTACGTATGTATGTAAGTTGTTATATGTGATAGTAGGCATATGTATAAGTTTGTATGAAAGTATGTACGCATGCATTCAATGAAATTGAGTACTAAGGATAATAATAGCGTGCCTGGTGAATGAAGTGTAACGCAGGAATATCAAAGAAGTCTCACCGCGGATTGTATGATCAGACGGAAAGCCGGAATGTAAAGAGTTAACGGAATGAAAAATAAACGTGAATAAATCTTATATGTTTATGATACGTACTAATGTTATGAATTTTATGTGGTGAGCGCAGGTAGTACGAGCCATGAGGATCATCAAGGAATAGAGATCGAGGATCTAGTCACTAGAGAGATTGTACGGGAACGTTGATGTATATAATGTAGTAAACTTAAGCTATGTTTTTACTTAGTAAATAAGTTGATTGATGGATTTATGTGAAAGAGTTATGTTAAAGTTAAATTCTAAATAAGTTAAGGTATTTATAATGAAAGAAATTTTAGACATGAACTTCCGCTACGACTTTTGGTCAAACGTGAATTAGGGTTTTACAAGTTGGTATCAGAGCTCTAGTTTGAGAGAATCAAGTACGAGAAGGTAGGTACTTGAACTCAAACCTGTATGCTCTTGTGATAAGGAACCCGTACAATCCATGACTCGATCAAGATCTAAAAGGTAGAAATTGAATGAAAGTGTGTATGTACGCACTCATATGAAGAAGCTAATGGTTTTGTATGTGCAAGGTAAGCTTAAAAGTTTGAAGAGGATGATCCACGAATGCAGTCTAAGATGGACGCTAAGGCAGGCAAGGATGCGAATGGACAGACGGGCCCCAGGTACACAATGTTAATATGTATGGGTACCGTTGTTAAGAGAAAAAAAAAGTCTCCTTGGGAGGGTAAGTACTAAACGGAAGACAACGATATTGTCTTGGTAAGATTGTAAAAATGTAGCACGAACTGAGACCCACTAATGCGGACATAAGGCGATGATTACCTGAAGGCACGAAATTAGTACGTGGATTGCGTACCTGGCCAGTACGCAAGAAGCATATGACGTTCGTGAGACCGTGGTAATTATCGCAGGTATGTCCGATAGAATTGGGTAGCAGGTGGGCGTGCGGGTGAAATGGGTGGTAAGACTCTCGGGAAATTGAGAGTACTATATAGGAATGAAAAGTATGAGTGATAAGAATGAAGAATGCTGAATCCGTAAGAAAGTACGGATCAACAAGATATGAATGAAATGTTTGAATCCGCGAGACAGATTCAAGGAATGAAATGTATGAATGAAATGATTGAATCCGCGAGACGGATTCAAGGAATGAAATGTATGAATGAAATGATTGAATCCGCGAGACGGATTCAATGAATGAAAGGCATGAAGGAAATGTGTGAATCCGAGAGACGAATTCAAAGAATGAAAAGTGTGAATGCAATGTTTGAATCTGCGAGACGGATTCAAGGAAAGAAAGACATGAATGGAATGTTTGAATCCGTAAAACGGATTCAAGGAAATGTGTTAACTGCTAAATTTGTTGATGATAATGTTAGAACCTTGAGGTGACGAAACCAATCGATTTGGTGGGAAGTTATGCACGAGCGAAGGCACATTATACGGATGAATGAAATCTAGCCTGGTACGGCTGTTACTCGTGAAGAATGCGGATCGATATGGGTTACGGATCGTCGATTCCTGATATAAGATGAGGTTAGTAAAAGGTTTAACTTATGTTGGATAAACATGAATTGGGAGATTGAAAACGACCTATGAAAGGAATGATGGGATGGGTATGATAAAGTAGGGAATGTTTGATTTCTAATAGTTGACATAAGAAGAAAACTATGTCATTAAGAAGTGAATCTTAAAGGTTTGAGTGAAAATTTTGAGTATTGGTTAAACTCTCGTATAATGAATTTGCATGACACGTATGTTCATGAAATTAAGTGATGCATGAAATGAGAAGAATAGTAATGTAGAATGAATGATTTGAAGGTAACGTAAGGGTATTTATGATACAAATAACTATAGAAAATGAAGAATGATGTTAACTTTGAAGTTAAGCACGAATGCATGACCATGAAATAGTAACTTCGTTGCGATAACGAAACAATAATTAAATGTTATGTAATATAGGTATATAATGGAATCTTAAAGGATGAGATAAAAGTATTAGATCCTTTATAAATGAATCATGCGAATGAACAATTTATTACAAGCATGAAGAAGTATGTATATTGACCTATTGTTAACGGGTCAAAGGAAATGAGAATGATATGTGAAAGTATGCCATGGAAAGTGTAGACTTGTTAAGGAGAAGTCAATTGTATGAATAATCATGAATTGAGATATGATGATAACTTATAATTATGACGTGACTATGAAATCTAACATAGATATGAGTATGTGTAAATGGAAGTGAGAAAGGTTTCGGGGACGAAACCCTATTTAAGGGGGGTAGACTTGTAACACCCCAAAAACGGGTTTGGTAATTTTGAACCCGGTTAAGAAATATAAGTGGGTAAGGTACCATTAGTAGTAAAAGTGAACCCATAAACAAAATAACTAGGGGTAAACTAGCCTAGTGGTGTCATGCATATAAGTAACAAGGAGGTGAGTTTTAGTTCCATATGTAATCAAAACAAAACTTGAGGGACCAAAACCGTTAAGAGGAAACATGGGTTTTATTTATGAAAAATTAAAACACACAAACACACACTTTAGTGTGTTCTAGAAACGAGCAGGAGACTCCCATGGAGCCAAGAACCCTAAGTTTCCTCTAAATCACCAAATTGAAAGGCAAAATGAAGCTCAAATTCATAACCAAGCATGGATTAGTGATCACCTTCTGATGCGTGTGAAGTGTTATATATATTAGGTGTATATTTTAAGCTCCTTTAACACTTATTTTTAGCCAAGTTTTAAATTTATAAAACACGATATTTTACTAACACTAAACACACATATGGGCAAGTGCACCCATCGTGAGAGTAGTATAGCGTTGGTAAGATACCGAGGTCGTCCAAGGACACAAGAGCTTTTAGTACCGGTTTATCCTCAACGTCTAATCAAGATAAAAAGTTTAGAAAAATGTTTTAAACTAAGAAAAATAAAAGCTAACTAAAATGCTGAAAATAAAAATAAAAATAAAAACAGATAGACAAGATGAATCACTTGGTTCCGACTCGTATCTAGTGTAACCTTTGATTATTTCCACACTTTTGCACATGATTAAGAGATTATCTTAGTTATTGTAGTAGGCCCCTCTTTTGAAGGTGACGTTACCCTCACCCCAGTAGTTTGAGTCAGCAAGGATACAATCCTAAAATGGTGGATTATTGGAAGATAATGAATTAAGTTATTAATGCAATATTATGGTAGGCCCCTCTTTTGGAGGTGACGTTACCCTCGACTAAGTAGTCTGAGTCCGCAGGGATACAGTCCTAAATAGCCGGGTTATAGTATTAATAGTAGTTAACTTATGAGGGGATCAAAGAGTTTGGACCCCCGCCATCCAATACCGTGAAGTATTGAAGGAGGTCCTACTAAATTTGACCCATGTCCATTGCAGGACCTCTAAACGCTGAACAATGGCAAGACCTTTACCAAACCGTTCCCTTAACCCCCGACCAGGTAGCCAACATACCTCCATAGAGACCGTGGAGATATGAATGGTGAAAATCTTTTATTTTATATAGACAGTAAAATAATTTCAAGACACCACGGACAAACGATAAAGAAAGATCACCTTCAACATAAGCAACTAGTTATTAAAGTCATTAATACGAAACCAAATAAAAAGTGCAAAAGATTAGAAATAAAAAGTATTACACTAGACACTTTGTCTTCACCAAGTGATGTAAGAGACTTAGGCAAACATGGCCTTGATTGTCAAGAACTCTTACGATCAATCTTGGTTCCCGAGACGACTCACACACTCTACGATGTACAATGGATGATGGTGGTGGATGATGGTGTTATGGTGGTGGTGGGTGGTGGGTGAAGTGTGAGAGAGGTGGTGTGCCAAGGGATGGTTTGAGCTTGAGCCAAGCACATCTATTTATAGGCTGAACAGAAGCTCGGGCACGGCCCCGTGTCCAGTGGGCACGGCCCCGTGTCCACATCCTTCTCTTTCTTCATTAAATGCAGCTTTGTCTTATTAGTTGACCACGCCCCCGTGTCCGCTGAGCACGACCCCGTGGTGCAGAAAAATCTTTGTACTATGCAGATTTGCTGGATTGTGCGAATCTTATAGTTGACCACAACCCCGTGTCCACTGAGCACGGCCCGTGGTGGGCAATAGAAGCTTCTACCACTTTGTCTTTTCTGCTGACACTTGGGCACGCCCCCGTGCTGGCTGAGCACGGGGCGTGTTCAGTCTTCTGTCTTCTTGTTTTGCTTGGGAAGATGCTGTCGTGGGGTCGGGCATGTCACGTCTTGTTCCTTTTCTTGTATTTATGTTAGATTTTGATGTCTTTTTGCTTCTTTTGTTAATTTGAGCTCATTTAATCCTGAAAATACAAAAGGAAGACAAAAGCACACTTTTTCCAACATTAGTACTAAAAAGGGGTTAGTTTTATGTCTCATTTGATGAAATTTATATGTTACTTTTTCCAACATTAGTACTAAAAAGGTGGATTCGTACTTTGACGTTGACCCCCTTCAACTGGTGGTAATGGAGTATCCTCGGGACCCACGGTTCGGTTTCTCAATGTGATAAGGTGTACTTGTGCCTTTGGGTTGGTTTCGGTATTACTTGGTGTAAGTCCCCTATTCGTATGGATCTTTCACAGAATTGTTTATCTAACCTAGAGTGCGGAATCCTCTAGATCAGATTTATTACAGAAACGAGTAGAAACATAATTTCACAATCAAACGGGTCCTCTATTGATTATCCAAACAAAACGTTTTACAATCAACTCAAGACCCTCACAACCTCACAGCCACTATCTGTGATCTTGACTACAACCCTAATTCGAATTCTCTCTCTCTCTCTACTTTCTCTCTCTAAAATTATGTAACCTCTAAGTTGCTAACTGAAACCCTAAACACAAAACATGTTTATATACCACATGTCTGTGAACTGGGCTTCCTACATGGACTAGGCCATTTTCCAAGCCCATTACAATAATAAACTCACTAACCAATAAGCTAAGCCCAATACAAAATATCCAAAGACTAAATAATCAAACTATTAAGCTGTTGTCACCGAATATGCACCAACAGACTCCCCCTTGACAATAGCTTCATAGTGTAACTTTGTCTTCAAACATCTTGTGTTCTTTTGGTCTTTGGATAGCGTCAGCTACACAGCTTCTGACATCAACAGACTCCCCCTTAGCTGATGCTTCCAATCTCCAAAACTTTCATTCATTGTAGATCAGTTAGCTAGCAATCCTTGGTTAAGCAAGTAAGCTTCAACTCTTCCATATCTCTCTTTCTGCAATGTAGTAGAAGGATCCTACCATGCATCTTCACACATTCTTTACTCTAAATCTGCACTTTACTTGTATTCTGCACTTCATTTTGATAACTGCATCAATCTGTTTAGCAACACAAGCAAGTATCTCGAAAAACCATTAGTCTTTTTCACATTTACAGATAAACCAATATTTTATCTTATCATGCAAAAACAACAACCCATCAGTTTAAAATGGAAGTCTTTTTTTAAAAAAATATTTTTGTATTTTTGATATTTTAAGAAAGCAGTAAACTATTTACAAAAGCAATAAACACTCTATTTTTGTGAGAATCACCGGTAAGAAGATCATATCAGCACAATCAAACTGTTTCACACTATTAGATAATTCTTTATTTAATTTTTCGTGAAAATCAGTCCAAGACGATTACCAGTATGTTTGTCCTTTTAAACAAAATGCATGAACATTTCAAGTACCATTACCATATGATACGTTAAGGTAATTTTATTACTGATATATTAGTGTGTCCCACTTCAGGATATACCCCCACGATCAAGGTATGCACAAAGATTCATCGTAGTAGGTGAGTATACTGAATTCATCCGTTTTATTTTTCAACGATAGATAAATGGTGAACAGGTCAGTACTTCCGTACAGCAGAAAGACCAAAATATCTTATCGAGGGCTAAGACAGATACCATTTTTGGTATGATTTGTGCTTTTTGCACTTTTTGAATGACTCTCTTTGAGAGCTTCTTCATTTTCAAGGTTTTGGCATTTTTAGCTCTTTTAAGATATCCTGGGTGTGTCTAGGTCAGCATATATCTGGATGCAGCAGAAGGACACCCCTGATATCCCCAGATGAAATAACAGTATAAAGACCCAAAACTTCAGATTTTGGCAATCTATCAACGCAAGATTTAAGGTCATTAAACCATACACCACTGATGTGTTCCCCACTCATACACAGTTCATTTAAGTTTATATCACATTGGTAAGTTGATTATTTCATGCTTTTTGCCTACTGGTACATCATATGATGAAGCTGCTATCACACTTAAGCATTTTAATTTCAGTTTCAGTGTGACAGTCTAACTTGCCGATGTACTATCATTTCTTCTTTTTTCACACAGTGATAACTCATTTTTTATTTTCTATTTTTTTTTTATTTTTCAAATTTTTAATGTTTTTGTATTTTTGAATTTTTATAACTTACTCCCCCTAAACACACGCACTAACTAAACTCTTTTTGGCTTAGGGAAATTTCTCCCCCTAAATTTTTGTTTTTATGGAGCAAGTTTCAAAAACATAAATTTATAAACACAAACAGACTCCCACTTCAATCTGACAATAAGTTTTTCACCAATAAATCATCAATCAATCACTAAAGTAAATAGTTAGTTACCAATGTTAACCTACTATTCACCTCAGACACTTTACAGGAACAACCACTGTCGAACACATCAACAGTCCTTCTTGGTCATCCTGCACACACTCAACAACTTAGTTAGACTTAACAACCCAAACCTGACCGGTTTTGGGTCGACCATGTAAATCCACATAAGATGCTTCTAACCAATATCCATCACACCTTACTGGTGTCTTGGATGTTGTACTCGTTGTTGAACAAGATTTATAACTTCCACTAGGACTTTGATCACGAGAGTTCCAATAAACTCTCGAATTTTCTGACCTTTGAAAATTATTATCTTGATACCTTTTTCTCCCATTATTATACCATGAATTTTGAAAAAATTTTGGATGTTGTTGAACATTTGAGTTATTAAAACCCCTATATTCATTTCTTCTTTGAAAATTTCGATTACCAAAAGTATGGTGTCGATTTTGATATCCAAAATTTCTATTTTGACTTTGAAACTGATTTGATTTACCATTAAAATGACTAAAATGTGTAGAATTGCTTCTTGGTCTATCAAATCGTCTTGATGTTGAAGTCTTAGATTGAAAACATGGTTGATTACGTTGACAATGTGGTTGCACATTATTATTTAAACCAACCCTATTCCCATTCTTAACTTCATCAACTTTTTGCTTATTTTTCTTCAAAGGACAACAACTCGCCACGTGCCCTTTGTTGTGGCATCTAAAACAAGATTTTGTCTTGTAATTTCTCTTTTTCTTAAATCTCTTTTTAAATGTTTTCTTCTTTTCTTCTTCAGTATCCTCATCCGATTTATAAGGTGTACTGTCAGACTCTACAGATTCTTTCAAAGAAACTGGACTATTTGGCAAGTCCACAGCTATCGGATCCACTACTACTTGTGCAGTGGTTACAAAATCAATTAGCTCTTCTTCTTTTGGTAGAAAAGAGTAGTCTTGATTTCCAGAAGATGAAGCTTTAGTAAACCCCACCCCTGTTTTATCATTACTCCTTTTTAAACCTTTTTGAATTTGAGTCCTGACTAACGAAGAATTCCCAAAATTGTTTAACTTTCCCTGAAGTTCAACAATTTTGGCTTGTGCATCAGCCAATTCTGTGCACTTTTCTAAAAGCTCGTTAGTCTTTTCTTTCACAGTTTCACGAGCCAAATCAATGATCTGTAACAGTTCATTGACTTTGCTTGTTAAACTGCTGATTTCTTGTTCATTTGATTTGAGTTTATCTAAACAATTTGACTCTCTTTTAATCAAAAGAACATTTGACTCTTTTAATTTTTGCAATTCAGCTAACTGAATTTTGTTTTGCTCCGATAGTCTGTCAACGTTACCCTTTAGTTCAGTGCAATTATGACATGTATGACTTACAGGTTCTGATGTTACCTTCACCTCTGTTGTAAGTTCATTCACACCATTCATGCACTTTGAAACTTCTGCATCTACCTTTTCAGCAGTTTCCTTATCAGCTTCCTTTTTCAAATTATTCTCTTCATCTGCTTTCTTTTTCTCTTCAACCCCAGCAGCTACTTCTCTTATCTTCACAGCTGCAAACTCAGCCACCAATGCTTGATCACAAGTATTCACTTTTGATTGAATCTGATAACGTTTTTCCAAAGCTTCCCACAGCTCTTGAGAGGTTCCATACTTCTTAAGGGTATGTTTAACGCCCTCAGGCAAGGACTTCTTTATTGCTGCTAAAGCTTTCTTCTCAGCATCAACCACTCGTTTCTCAGATTCATTCATCTTATCATAAGACATCACTATAACTCTTCCATCAACACGACGTGTGGGAGCAAAGTATCCATCTATCATACACGTCCACATTTCAGTATCTTCACTTTTCATAAACGACTCAAACTTGTCTTTCCAGTCAGCATATTCTTTGATGTTTGTAAGCTTTGGCCAATGTTTAACAGTCTCACTAACATTGTCCATTTTAACCATCTTTAAACACGTTTTTAGCGTAACCGTACTGATAAAACCGTACAATATTTCTCCGAAAACTGTTTTTACCAAAGTATACCGTTAGAATCGTCTCGAGAAAACGAATCCAATGGTATATAATGTCGAAAACCAAATTCGGAATTTTCCAGGGTCAATAGTTAAATTCGCTGGGTCTGTTTGCTGAACAAATTCGCTGGTTACTTGTTCAATTTCGCTGGTTATCAGTTCGCTGGTCAATTTCGCGATTACGACGACCTGTAAAGTTGCCGAAAACCGTAATAATTTCGCTGTGGATAATTACACGGTTACCAAAGTCGCCTTTGGATTTAAGATCGTCGGGTCAAACAATTTCGCTGGTCACCGAGATATCAACCCTCAAATTCGCTGAACAATCTGCAAATTTGTTAAAATCGCCCAGTAACTTTGGAAACTCAATCTGTTCAAATTCTTGATGATTTTCTGGATTCTCCTAACAACTTCTGCAGAATCGAAGCAGCAAAAACAGCAACCTTTTCACCCAAATTCGATGAACTTGATGAAGAAACCAAGAACAATCTTCGAATTTCAGCCAAACCTGCAAATCAGCAAACCTGAAAACTGTTTCTGCAGACACAATTCTGAACCGAGCCTTCAAGAGCCTAACGCTCTGATACCAATTGTAAGTCCCCTATTCGTATGGATCTTTCACAGAATTGTTTATCTAACCTAGAGTGCGGAATCCTCTAGATCAGATTTATTACAGAAACGAGTAGAAACAGAATTTCACAATCAAACGGGTCCTCTATTGATTATCCAAACAAAACGTTTTACAATCAACTCAAGACCCTCACAACCTCACAGCCACTATCTGTGATCTTGACTACAACCCTAATTCGAATTCTCTCTCTCTCTCTACTTTCTCTCTCTAAAATTCTGTAACCTCTAAGTTGCTAACTGAAACCCTAAACACAAAACATGTTTATATACCACATGTCTGTGAACTGGGCTTCCTACATGGACTAGGCCATTTTCCAAGCCCATTACAATAATAAACTCACTAACCAATAAGCTAAGCCCAATACAAAATATCCAAAGACTAAATAATCAAACTATTAAGCTGTTGTCACCGAATATGCACCAACACTTGGTAATGCGCCTTGTGGTCTCTCGGAGAAATTTTGAGCTAGTTGATTTCATTGTTTTTCTACGTTTTGAATGCTAGCTTGTTGATTTCTAAAATTCGATTCCAATTGTTGGAATCGATCCGAGTTTTTCTTTTCGGTGTCGGAGATGAGGCCAGATACGGTAACTTCAAGCCTTTCTCTTCCACCTTGTTGTTGAGAGAAATTTTGTTGTTGTTGAAAATTAGTTCGTTGGTTTTGTTGGTTACTACTATTGCCGGGATCTCTCCAACCAAGATTTGGGTGGTTACGCCATCCTTGGTTGTAGGTACCCGTTGGAGGACCCGACGGCCTAGGTCTATTATCAATGTAGTTTACCGTTTCTGTTTGTTCATCTAATTCTTTCATACAACTCCAATTTTCATGTGACCCACCACACCCTTCTCAAGCCATAACCGAGGCCGTTTTTGTCATTTCTAGCTTTTTGATTTTCGAAGAGAGGCCTCGATTTGGGCTTGTAAAGAGGTGCTTTCATCAACCTTATGGGCGCCCGGGGCAATAGATTTATTACCTCGGGGAGTGTGCCATTGAAAATTGGTTTGAGCAATTTCCTCAATTTGATTATATATTTCATTTGGGCGACGATTAACTAAAAGTCCCCCGGAGCTTGAATCGAGTGTTTGTCTTGTGTGTGGCAACAACCCATTGTAGAAAGTGGATACTTGTTGCCACACCGCTAGACCGTGATGAGGACACTTTCTTAGAAGCTCCTTGAACCTTTCCCAAGTTTCATATAAGGATTCCCCATCCTCTTGTGAGTATGTATTAATTTCAGTCATTAATTTAGCCGTTTTAGCAGGAGGGAAATACTTATATAAAAACTTTTGGGCAAGTTCATCCCAGGTGTTTACCGAGCCAACTGGGAGGGTGTTAAGCCAAGCCTTAGCTCGGTCTTTTAGTGAAAATGGAAACATTCGAAGGCGGATGGCGTCATTTGATGCTCCATTGATCCGAAAGGTATCACATATTTCTAAGAAATTAGTAATATGCAGATGGGGATCCTCGTCCGCAAGCCCATGGAAGGTTGCGGAGTTTTGGAGCATTTGTATCAAATGCGGCCGAAGTTCGAAGTTATTGGCTTCGACATTTGGTGCATTGATAGCGGCGCCGAGATTGCCTACGGTGGGCCGTAGGTAATCCAAGAGGGTACGTTGATCCGCCATTGGAAGTGGGTCCCCCGAAACTTTCTCTTGATTTTTAGCCTTAAGTCTTTTTCTGAGAAAGCGTTCGGGTTCTTCTAGAGGTTCTTTTATGTCTCTACTAGAACTGGAGCTCATGCACTACGTAGGAGGTTCGAATGTGGCGCCTAGGTTCTAAGTCCTGTAATAAAAACAGAAAAGAACGTTGGCCAGAATGTTCACCACGGCCCCGTGCTCAGCGAACACGGCCCGTGGTCAGAGGTACAGTGATTGTCTTCTGGATCCCTGTTACTGGGAGTTGGACACGACCCCATGTTGCACCGACACGGCCCCGTGTTCAGCTCTCTGTAACTCAGAAAATAAAAACTGTCAGTGATGATGCTGGGCACGGCCCGTGTCCGACCATGCACGGGCCGTGCTGAGCTCTGCAGAAACTGAAAAATCTAAAAAAAAATCCTAAAAAATGAAAAATAAGAAAAACGATTAGGCCGTTGATTCCTAACTTTCTTAAAATCCTTGTGTCCCCGGCAACGGCGCCAAAAACTTGATGCGCATG
This sequence comes from Helianthus tuberosus, assembly GCA_030545235.1. NCBI lineage: Eukaryota > Viridiplantae > Streptophyta > Magnoliopsida > Asterales > Asteraceae > Helianthus > Helianthus tuberosus. The sequence goes on from JARYGA010042656.1 coordinate 73,820, forward strand.
AAGTGTTATAAATATTAGGTGTATATTTTAAGCCCCTTTAACACTTATTTTTAGCGAAGTTTTAAATTTATAAAACACGATATTTTACTAACACTAAACACACATATGGGCAAGTGCACCCATCGTGAGCGTAGTATAGCGTTGGTAAGATACCGAGGTCGTCCAAGGACACAAGAGCTTTTAGTACCGGTTTATCCTCAACGTCTAATCAAGATAAAAAATTTAGAAAAATGTTTTAAACTAAGAAAAATAAAAGCTAACTAAAATGCTGAAAATAAAAATAAAAATAAAAACAGATAGACAAGATGAATCACTTGGTTCCGACTCGTATCTAGTGTAACCTTTGATTATTTCCTCACTTTTGCACATGATTAAGAGATTATCTTAGTTATTGTAGTAGGCCCCTCTTTTGAAGGTGACGTTACCCTCACCCCAGTAGTTTGAGTCAGCAAGGATACAATCCTAAAAGGGTGGATTATTGGAAGATAATGAATTAAGTTATTAATGCAATATTATGGTAGGCCCCTCTTTTGGAGGTGACGTTACCCTCGACTAAGTAGTCTGAGTCAGCAGGGATACAGTCCTAAATAGCCGGGTTATAGTATTAATAGTAGTTAACTTATGAGGGGATCAAAGAGTTTGGACCCCCGCCATCCAATACCGTGAAGTATTGAAGGAGGTCCTACTAAATTTGACCCAGGTCCATTGCAGGACCTCTAAACGCTGAACAATGGCAAGACCTTTACCAAACCGTTCCCTTAACCCCCGACTAGGTAGCCAACATACCTCCATATAGACCGTGGAGATATGAATGGTGAAAATCTTTTATTTTATATAGACAGTAAAATAATTTCAAGACACCACGGACAAACGATAAAGAAAGATCACCTTCAACATAAGCAACTAGTTATTAAAGTCATTAATACGAAACCAAATAAAAAGTGCAAAAGATTAGAAATAAAAAGTATTACACTAGACACTTTGTCTTCACCAAGTGATGTAAGAGACTTAGGCAAACATGGCCTTGATTGTCAAGAACTCTTACGATCAATCTTGGATCTCGAGACGACTCACACACTCTACGATGGACAATGGATGATGGTGGTGGATGATGGTGTTATGGTGGTGGTGGGTGGTGGGTGAAGTGTGAGAGAGGTGGTGTGCCAAGGGATGGTTTGAGCTTGAGCCAAGCACATCTATTTATAGGCTGAACAGAAGCTCGGGCACGGCCCCGTGTCCAGTGGGCACGACCCCGTGTCCACATCCTTCTCTTTCTTCATTAAATGCAGCTTTGTCTTATTAGTTGACCACGCCCCCGTGTCCGCTGAGCACGACCCCGTGGTGCAGAAGAATCTTTGTACTATGCAGATTTGCTGGATTGTGCGAATCTTATAGTTGACCACGGCCCCGCGTCCACTGAGCACGGCCCGTGGTGGGCAATAGAAGCTTCTACCACTTTGTCTTTTCTGCTGACACTTGGGCACGCCCCCGTGCTGGCTGAGCACGGGGCGTGTTCAGTCTTCTGTCTTCTTGTTTTGCTTGGGAAGATGCTGTCGTGGGGTCGGGCATGTCACGTCTTGTTCCTTTTCTTGTATTTATGTTAGATTTTGATGTCTTTTTGCTTCTTTTGTTAATTTGAGCTCATTTAATCCTGAAAATACAAAAGGAAGACAAAAGCACACTTTTTCCAACATTAGTACCAAAAAGGGGTTAGTTTTATGCCTCATTTGATGAAATTTATATGTTAATATTTGAACACATCACCTTCTCATGGGGATCATAAGGTATGTCTTAAAAGTTAGATTGGTGATCTTTCACGAAGTGGGTTATGATGTAAATTGCGAAATTGTATGAAATTGAGAATGAGTATGTGTTAGATTTGTGACATAGAACATGGATTATGCATGGTTTAAGTTAATTTGATGTTTAGAGATGAAACCCGTTGATTATGGTGATGATGACTACTTGAATGAATCATCCATGTCTAAATTCTTGCTTAATGTTGATGTATTTTGATATGTATGGTAGATTCTTGTTAGAGGAATTGAAAGAAATGTGATACTAGTATGTTTGATGTTTATGCATGTATGATTCATGTTGATTAGAAGGAGGAAATTGATGAATTATGTATGAGATTAGTAGGATATGCATGAACTAGTTGTACACTATGCTTAGGAGGTAGTACACACATCAAAAGCATGAAGAAATTATGAAGAACTTAAGATTAGATCACTTGTAAGTGATTAACAAAGTAGTTATGAAGTGGGTTTTAGATGATGTAATGTAAATTGATGATTTACTTATGTTAATAATGTTTGGAATCATGCATGTGTGTGAATGTTTAAAGAAATCGGATAAGAAATGATAGATTAGCATGTTATAAGGTTGAATGATAAATTCCATATAAGATCCGTGTAATGAAAAGGTTGTGATGAATGATGAATAAGCTAACTATCTTGAGAATGATATATGATAGTTGATACTTGATAAGCAACATGGAAGCTTGGGAAAGAAGCGGGTCAAATGGAACTTATGTGCACGGGAAGCGTACTCGGATGCAAGGTAAGTTAAGCTTACACCCTCCTTGTAGAATACATTGTATAGATTATGAATATGATAAGTTTATAAATGAGGTATGAAGTTCCGACAAGTTTTGATACGGGTCGGAACATGTGTTCATGACAAGAAACTAAGTTTGATGGTTAAAAAGGGACAAAAGGGTATTATGGTAATTTTGGTTACAAGTTAACGAATGGAATAAGTTATATGTTGGGATAAGGAATAATAAAAATCCCACGAGGTTAAAATGGACTTTTAGATATAACGGGTCAAATGGTGAAGATATCACCATTTGGCGATATTGACTAACGAAGTGTTTGTCAAGTATTACGAATTCACAGAATGATTAGCGAAAGGACATGCATTGCAATTAATTAGCAATTTAGTGGATGAAGTATTAAAACGGGTCATAGCTTTGATCCGAGCCAGGTATGTGCGATTAGAGTTGTAGTTAAGTTGTGGGATTGGGTAAATGTGTAAGGAAGTCCTTTGTTGTAAAGGATGGAACAAAGTTGACGAAAATGCCCTTGATGGGTAAATCGGGCAAACGGTCTTAAAATTTGTTAGAAACAAGCTATTTGATTAAGTTAATGTTTTGGAAAAGTAGGAAAGCGATAAGTATGATTTTCGTAAGTCAAAGACCTTAACATGCGCAAATACCCTTAACGGGTCAAAATAAGCTCTTGAGCGAAAATGGGTCAAGAGGATACAAGACATCCGAGAACTTAATCTTTTATGATAGACAATGTTGAAATTATAGGGTTCATGAGGAATTTAGGTCAAACAATCAAGTTATGTTGATGAATGCATGAACGGGTCAAAATTTGGTAAGAGGGTAATAAACCGAAGAGTTAAAGTCTGAAATTTTATTATGTCGGATGTTGGATTATAACTCCATTAGATGGAGAATTAAATTACGGACGTATAGGAAAAAGAATCGGGTAAAACGGACTAAAAACGAGAGAGTTATGCTCGTTTCCGTGAAATCGAGTTATGCTGGGAATCTGCAGCACCAGCAAACAACATTCTGTCGAAAACAGGTGCTAGCGTAGCGCGAGCATGTGCTAGCGCTACGCGAGCATGTGTCAGTTTCGCGAAAATCGTTTATTTTAACCGTTGATGCATTGCGAACCCGTCCGGGCCGTTTTTAAACGCGTATAAGCTAAGAATGACTAATTTATTCCTTGTTTTAGGAAGTGTAGATACGTATGAAGGTATGTATATATGTATGTATGTATGTATGTATGAATATAAGTTGTATGTATGAATGAAAGTATGTTTGGATGTATGCAAGTAGGGATATATATGAGCGTATGCACGTTTGTAGGCATACGTGAAGATATGAATGTATGTATGAATGTATGTATGTAGGTAGTACGTATATGTACGCAATTGAGTATGTACGAATGTATGCACGTATGTAGGTTTGTGTGAAGGCATGTAATAAGTATGTATGTATGTATGTATGTATGAATGTATGTATTTAGGTATGCACGTATGTAGGTACGTACGTATGTATGTAGGTACGTATGTATGTAAGTTGTTATGTGTGATAGTAGGCATATGTATAAGTTTGTATGAAAGTATGTACGTATGCATTCAATGAAATTGAGTACTAAGGATAATAATAGCGTGACTGGTGAATGAAGTGTAACGCAGGAATATCAAAGAAGTCTCACCGCGGATTGTATGATCAGACGGAAACCCGGAATGTAAAGAGTTAACGGAATGAAAAATAAACGTGAATAAATCTTATATGTTTATGATACGTACTAATGTTATGAATTTTATGTGGTGAGCGCAGGTAGTACGAGCCATGAGGATCATCAAGGAATAGAGATCGAGGATCGAGTCACTAGAGAGATTGTACGGGAACGTTGATGTATATAATGTAGTAAACGTAAGCTATGTTTTTACTTAGTAAATAAGTTGATTGATGGATTTATGTGAAAGAGTTATGTTAAAGTTAAATTCTAAATAAGTTAAGGTATTTATAATGAAAGAAATTTTAGACATGAACTTCCGCTGCGACTTTTGGTCAAACGTGAATTAGGGTCTTACATCAAATGGTGGAGATGTCACCATTTGGCGTTATCAACTAATGAATTTTTTTGTCAAGTATTATGAATTCATAGAATGTATAGCGAAAGGGTTTGCGTTGCTATTATATAGCAAGTTAGAGGATGAAGTATTAAAGCGGGTCATAGCCTTGATCCGAGCCAGGTATGTGCGATAAGAGTTGTAGTTAAATCATGGGAATTGTAAAATGAGTAATGAAGTCCTTTGTCGTAAAGGACGGAACAAAGTTGACCAAAATGCCCTTGATAGGCATATCGGGCAAACGATATTAAAAGTTGTTTAGAAACAAGTTAATTGATTAAGTGAACGCTTTGGACCAGTGTGTGACTGAGGAGTATGATATTTGTAAGTCAAAGACCTTAAAAACGCGTATATACCCTTAACGGGTCAAAATAAGCTTTTGAACAAAAATGGGTTATGAAGATGTAAGGAATTCGGGAATTGAACCTTATATGATAGACGACCTTGAAATTATAAGGTTTGTATGAAATTAAGGTCAAATAAACATGTTATGTTGATAAATGTATGAACGGGTCAATAATTCGTAAATGAATAATAAGCCGAAAAAGTATAAGTTAAGAATTTCCTTAACCCGGATGTTGGATTTCAAGTTCACATGATAGAATATTAATTTACGATCATTTAGGAAGAAACGGATCGTAAAACGGACAAGAAATGAGAAAGTTATGACCAAAATGGTAAAAATTCGTTAAGCTGAAAGTTGCAGGTCTGAACCAGGCGCAAGGTTGCGCCCCTGACTGATGTCTTCTGTATTGCGCCAGAACTGGCACAAGGTTGCGCCAGATGGGTTTCTTCTTGCGCCAATTGCTGGTTTTTTCTTATTTTTCGCATTCTTCAACTCCAAACTTGTGTGAAGGCTATCTAACTATGTTATATGCATTGTATAACTATATGTAAGTATGTAAGCATGTACGTATAGACGTGTTTATGTATGCATGTATGTATGTAGGTATGAAATGTGTGTGAACATACGTGTGTACGTACTTATCCATGAAGTAGGATTTGTTGTGCATGAAAGAAAGGATCTTATATATATATATGTATATATATAGCTCTAACATGTTTGAATAGTCACGTTACTAATGGTGTTCCTTGAGAATGGAACAGGAATGCAGATACGTAAGTATTGGGCTTACAAAGATTGGACGCTTGGTGTAAAGAATGAACTCAAAAGAATGGGTAAATTACACTTTTCGTCCTTTATGTTTGTATCGAATTGAAATGGATAGCCTTTAACTTTAATAATTACAGTCACAATCCTTTATATGGAAAACTCGTTACACCTTTCGTCCTTTAACACTAATTAGGTTAAAATTTTCAGTTAAGTCAGAACATTTGCCTTGCACATGAGGGTATAATCGTCTTTTTACATTATTATTTAAAAAAATACTTTAAGAAATTAATATATATGATTATTTTCATCAATCCCAAAATTCACCACCAAAACCCACATGTTCATCATCAATCCCACCTGTTCATCATCTTCCCCCACCCACCATCAAACCCCAAAATTCATCTGAAATGCTTCATCTCGACGACAACCTCCATGTCGTCAACGATTATTTTCAGATCAACAATGTGGTGGTGGGGGTTTCGTGGTGATCGCCTGATCTGTGGCGATGGGGTTCGGTGGTGGTCCTCAGATCTGTGGTGGGTCGTCGGATCTGTGGCGGTTAGTGATTGAGCTAGGGTTAGGGTTTAGATAACAGAGAGTGACAGAGGACTTACCGGCGATGACGGGGATGGTGAAGAGTTCGAATCGGAGGCTATGCTCGTTGTCGGCAGGAATGAGTGGGTTTTAAAATTGATTGTTGCAGTTTATAAAATTGAAAATTGATTGTTGTAGTTTATAAAATCGAAAATGAAAAATTGATTGTTGTAGCGACTCATTCCCGTCACCGAGAATGAGTGGGTTTATGATGGGATGTTACAGCCAGAGCTGATATTTATCTTGTGAATCGTATGATGAAGTGGTTAATGGTGGTGGGTTGCAGAATCTTGTCGATTGTTGTTAATGGTGATGGGTGGTGGTCTTTGGGAGGAAGAGAGATGGGTGGTGAGGTGTTTAGGTGGTGGTAGTAGTAGGCGTTGTGGTGGTGGCTTGAGTGGTGTCTGGATGGTGGCTGGGGTGGTGGCCGGATGCTGCCTGGAGTGGCAGCGGTGAAGTTTTTGTTATAAGGTTAGGGAGAGTGAAGGTGTTGACTTGAGAGATAGAATATTTTTTGTTGATTTGTTTTTTATATAAAATATTTTTAACTAAGTTGATAAAATGACTAAACTACCCTTAATTGACCAGTCTTAACTCAAAATTTTAACATGGTTAGTGCTAAAGGATGTAACGTGTAATGAGTTTTACAAAAAAAAGGACTGTAACTGTAATTATTGAAGTTAAAGGTCATCTATTGCAATCTGGTACAAACATAAAGGACGAAAAGTGTAATTTTTCCCAAAAGAATATTATATCAGAGTTGTATAAAATGATAAATTGCTAAGTGGTTATGTATATTTTTATGTCTTTATACTAATGAATATGATGTCGCCAATTATTAACGTGTCGGGTGACCGCAGGTTAGTCGGATATTCATGGCGGACTATTGATCGAGGGTCGAGTCAAGATCAAGGATTGTACGGGGATGTGATCACATATTGGAAACCATTTGTAATGTAATTTTCTTGATTAGGTATGAATAATGTAAAAGATTTAAATCAAATTGATTCGAATGGTTTATGATTGTCAAGAAAATAATTTTTTTAAGGCTCTTTTTCCGCTGCGTCGTTTTTAAGTTATTACGTGTTAGGGTGTTTCAATATATATATATAGGTTTAGGATCCTGTAAAAAGGACTTTTTCGTGAGAAGTGTGAAAAGGCATAGCAATTGACATGTAGGAATCATGTTTTGGACTTAGGCATGATATTTTGTGTCGTTTTGGCAAGAAAAATACCAAACATAACAATTTAAAACACAATTATAGAGATAAAACCAATGTTTTAAAAACCGGTTTTTAAATCATGTCGGGTTGAGCTTTGAAACGGTTGAACCGGTTTGTACCGAGTGATTCAACCGGGTTACTACTTAACCTTCTAATTCCATAAAATACAAATTTATCTCAAAAATTGATCCAATTTCAATTAGGATTTATGTAATTGATCATGGGTTTATCTAAAAAACAGCTATTTTCTTGTAAAATATTAAACATTTTAAGAGCATTTTTGTTACTCGTAAACAATATTACATTGGACGAGATATGTAATAGCTTCAACATCGATAAAATATTAGAAAGGAAGATATTAGGTTATTACCTGAAATATGGAAGGTTGGTATAACCCTAATATTATATTTTATTATAATTAGAAAAAATCAAATTTTAAGATAATGCAAACCGATTTAACGGTTTGAATCGGTAGAACCGGATTTACCGCCTATACATAAGGCATACCATATTCGGGTTTTACCGGCCTTTATCGTACCGGGTCCCTGTCCGGTATCCGGTATCCGATTTAACCGGTATAACCGTCCGGTTCATACCAGTATTTAAAACATTGGATAAAACCCATCTAAGTTGAAACAACTTAGAAAAATTTGTAAAAACTTTATGTAACAAACTTTTTTTTCTAAAAAAATAAGGAATGTAAGTTACATGATCTCGAACGTTTTGAGAAAAAAAAAGGAAAAAACATCAAGTAGTTTTTTTTTTCAAGTTGAAATTATGTGTGACAGTATAACATACAAAAAATCAACTTTACAAAAACAATATCTTGTCGGCGTTTTTTTACATAAAGTTTTCTTGAGTGTTATTCCAAGACTTGTGCTTATTCATTTCACTAGCTAAGGTGAGTATTCATAGCCCCCTTTTCATTTAGTTGCTTTGCGGTGTATCATGTATACACATTCAATCATAAATAGTTTTATATAATCATACGAATTCATTCATGTCTATGTGTTAATTGTGCTATGTGTTAAACATTATTCGTTTTGGATTATTCATACATTCATTCATGCTTTGATCATTAACACCATCAAGCCTAAGGAAGTAGATAATAGAGCCATTGGATTGACACCCGCCCAAATTGGTATTTGGGTATCGAAACCGAATTCATTCATTCATTGTGATTCGAGTCGTGTAGGTTTGATCAAATGCAAATTCGTTTATTCATATATGCTTGAATTGTATCGTGGACTTATGATTCGCTATTTTATTCATAATATATGTATCAAAACCTATGTCTACTCACTAACTTGTTAGTTGACTCTTTATTTTATACATGATACATGTGAAGTAGTTTAAGATGATTTCAAGCTTGATGAAACATTTAGGATGGAAGGATTTAGTTTATATAAATGAGACAATGTTATGTTATGCTTTGTTATGTTTTGATGAAACAATTTGATTCATGTATGGAATATTTAAATTGAGTATGATTAAATTATTATCACTTTTTTTAAATTGAGCATGATTAAATTATTATCACCATTTTTAAAAAGTACCACGTGTTATGAATAATCTAGACGCCCGACACACTCCGCTATCGGTTAGGGTGTTACAGTATGAATGTGTGGCCACACTCAAACTAAAGGTAGTTTGTCGACCATTTTGAAACGGAGACGGTACCAGAATAGTTGAACAATATATGAGATTGAAATTAGATCCATGTCTCATGTTCAATAAATGTTCGATACCGAAGGGATAGATCGATAAGGTTTCTACGACTATTTACTTGATTAAGTAAAGAGTTACTTGATCGGAAAGGAATATTTGACAAATGTAATACGTCATACCTTACTAGGGCAGTACGATGCAACTAGGCATCCGACTCTGTCTACGTTACGAGATATATTCGAAAATAGTCCAAGTGGGAGACTGTTGAAATTAGGTGTCCAGTTATCGATTATTTAACGTTACTATTAAGGTACGATACAAAGATTTACACTTTGGACGACAAACAAAGTGTGATGTTTAATTGTGTTTATTCACGTTACCGCATCTGATTAATAATAGACTGTCATTATTATATCACTAAATATAAAATTGGATTTTATATTAAATTTAAAACAGATACCTAGGATTCCCTACATTTTCAACCCTTGCGTCTTGTGAATCCGTGGGTGGGGTGATGTAGCACCCAGTTTTCGCATTCGGTAAATAATATAAACATTATACAAATTTTTAAGAAATTTGGGCATGACCCATTCGTTATTTAAACAATTCCCTGTTTTTGATAATTACCATTCAACTTAAAATTACAACGCTTTCAAAAGACACAAAAATTGTAACCGTACAAAAATTCATCAAAGCTTTATGTCCAAACTAGCAAAATAAAGTTTTAAAATCCTAATTTACTTACGAAAACATCCTAATCATAAGTTCAACATTTACATTAAGAAAGTGGTTCGACCCATTTTCAAAAGACGACTTTAACCGGAATCGTATAAAGGGCGATATGGTGTGTTCGGTCCGAGCTCGCCATCCTAAGCATGAGATTTACCTATCATTCATAACACCAAACATTTATTAGTTTAACATATATATGGAATAACAAATCTTTTATTTAACTACCATTACTCGACCCGTTAACAAAATTTATCCTTTTGTCAACAACCATATTTCAATTCATTCTTTCCTTTCTAGCATAAATATCTTTATGCTCTTCAACATTTCTTTCGGAAATGTTCAACATATAGTCTATCCAACCCATCCGTAATGGTTCGATACATACCATTCATTTAGCATACTTTCATCATTTTGACCCATTATCAACAAGTCAATTCCTAACCATTTACCATCCTACTTTCCAAACGATTTATAACCCACTTGAGTGGTTATTACTCATCCAATACCATTAGGTTACTTATCTGTTTTCCAACATACAACATATCATAATTCTACCATAAACGAACATACAACTCAATACTAAAATTTATTTAGCAAACCATCATTCGTAGATCTACATGAAAGGAGAATTAAGTTTATATGAACTTGCTGTGATCTTGCAATGCTTGCGACTTCGAACGACCCGTGCTTTCTTCTTTCTTCGTGCCTAAACATTATAACATCATATTTTTAGTTTTCGTACACATTACTCTCACATATGCATTTTGATGTATTCATCACGACTTAACATAATTACGCACATATCCATTTTCATTTACATCACCATTAAATCAAGAATTCATGTCAATTTTCAACTAAATCATTCTTAGGCATTTCATCGAACACATTGTATGCGTATCGTAAATTCAGCATAATGTACAAGTGTCTTAAGCACATTTTTCCATACTTTTATCAATTGTTTAACCTAAACATCCCTAATTCCATCTTTTGCCATCCTAACTATGAACACTTGGTTTTTAATCATCAACTACTTATCAATATTTCATCAACACCTTGTTTCAATCATCAATATCATACTAATTAGCATATAGGGTTTCGCAAATTTCTAATCATCCTATAACATACAAATGAGTTTTTATTTCAAATCATCATTACATACAATTTCAAGCATGATTTCGACTCCCATATGCTAATTAATCTAGTATTCATATTCAATTTCATTTAAAATCACTGTTTACACATATCACACTTCATCAACTAACATTAAAACAGGAAATTCAACTTACTTGATACTTATAACACTTAAGGGATCATGATTCCTAACTCATGCATTGAAAATCCGGCCTTTTACTCCTTCAATTTTGAAGAGATTTGAAAAACTAGGGTTTCCCCTGGCTTTCCCCTTCGTTCGATCGCACAAGGTCAGGAAGAAACACTGACCCTTTTTTATCAAATTTTTAAGTTAAGAATGTTTTTATTCCACACTTTCATTTTACACCCTTCTCTTTTAAAACATAACACTTTCATCACATTTACATACTAACTTAGTCAACTTTCATGTATACATAACATCTAGATTTACTAAAACTTATAAAACTTTATAAATGGTAAAAATTTATATTTACCATTTCTTTTTCGTCAAAATATTGCGATTATAATTTTTATAATATGACATACGAAATTTGGGGTGTTACAAGTGAAGATTATACGAAGCAAAGAGGATGGAGAGAGAAATAATGGAAATTGATCTCACATGTGATTAAAACATGATATCCAATTATCCATCTCACATGTGATTAAAAACATGATATGTGAGTGAGGGATGAGAGAGAAAAATATTGAAGAGAGCGAATGTGATATGGATGACAGATGTGACATCCGTGAGTTTATGGGTTGGAGTCAATGTCATTTTTTTATATTTTTTTTTCTTATATCTATTACACGTAAAGAAAATTCTTTTTATTTCTTTCGTAATATGTTATTCTTTAGCTTGAAATGTTTTGAAATTGATTAAATTCCTTAATGTCAGAAGTAAACAGATCATTTTCAACAAAAATCGACTTTACGAAAAGAAAAATCGAAAATTGTTATTTATATAAATGATTTTCTTTTAAAATAAATTAATAAATAAATGTTTTTTTTTTCTTTTGAAAACATGTTAAATGAAGATTATTGTGTCTATTTCTGAGTAAATAATTAGCATAATGGGTTGTATTACTAGTTGGAGATTTTATTAGTTTTCCTAAAATATAAGGAATATTGGATTTTAATAATCCCAACTATTCGTCGTTGGACGCAAACAGTCTCAACTATAAAAATAACTACTGGCAGTCCCAACTATTAACATATTGGCCTCCAATGGACCCTGACTAACAGAACCCTATCGCCGTTAGTCTCCGGTCGCCGAAAAAACGTTTTTGGCCGGAAAACTCATTATAGGCAGGAAAACTCAACATTTTCGTCCCAAACCTCTTTTTAACCTTATTACGCACCTTTAAGAACTTTTTTATAGTAAAATCCTCAATAATTGAAGTCGCCGGAAAACTCTTTTTTCGCCGGAAAAGTTCTTTTTAGCCGGAAAACTCAACTTTTTGGCCGGAAAACACAACATTTTCCTCCCAAACCTTAGATCGGACCTTTAGAAACCTTTTTCTGGACAAAAACGGTTTTCCAGCGACTGGAGACTAACGGCGTTAGGGTTCTGTTAATCAGGGTCCATTGCTGGCCAATATGTCAATAGTTGGGACTGACAGAGATTATTTTTTAAGTTGGGACTGTTGGCGGCCAACGGCGAATAGTTGAGATTATTAAAATCCAATATTCCAAAATATAACTTGAATTGATTTTCGGTAAACAAATTCAACTGGGCCACATTAGTTTCTTGTGTAGTGTTATTCGTTTTTTTTTCCTTTCAATTTAATTGTTTTAAAGTTTTGCTAAGATTTCCCCAAAAGATAAATGATTGCAAAAGAAAATGCAACTCCACTAAAAGTTTTCCTTTGCCCGTTTGGGTCGGGTGTTGTTAGTTGTTTGGTCTTTTACCTGTTTAGGTCAGAGGCGTATTTTTAATAAAGTTTAGTTATAAAAAAAACTAATCAAGGATAATACTCCTTAAAAATTTGATTTTCCTTAAATGTGTCATTAAAAGGTAGATGTACCACCACCATCTAAACAACCATATGAATCCATTTTGACTAGATCAATATCCAACATCGCCAGAATACATAACAATTTCTGCAACATGTTATTAAAACTTAGAGTAAAATGCGCGGATAGTCCCCGTGCTTTGGTAAAATAACATCTATAGTCCCCAACTTTTGGAAATTACACTGGTGCTCCCTATGGTTTGACGAGTTGTTACTCGGATAGTCCCTAGAGTGGATGTCCGTTAGTTTTCTCCATTAAGTCCACCTAAAATTACTTATTTACCCCTCTCTTAAAAACATAAGGATTATTAAAAGTGTGGGACCCACCACTCACCACAACTTCATCTTCACAATCAGACAATTTTGTTAATCAGCTGTAATCCTCTTCCATTTAACCGCCAATTTCTTCTTTCCTCGATCGTATCGTGTTCATCATCAGTTAGATCGAAGATGCAATCGATCAAGTATACAACAGGATCTTCAAGGAAATTGTTGTTTCGTCAGCTGTTTGAGACCATCCCCTACAACAACTTCACAATCAAAAAATTTTGTTAACCAGCTGGAATCCTCTTCCATTTAACCGCCAATTTCTCATTCTCCGATCGTATCGTGTTCATCATCAGTTAGATCGAAGATGCAATCGATCAAGTATACAACAGCATCTTCAAGGAAATTGTTGTTTCATCAGCTGTTTGAGAAGGAATCATCTACTTATACTTACCTTCTTGCTGATGCTTCTCATCCTGATAAGCCTACTTTGGTTCGTATTCATTGTTAGATTTTATGTTGATTTTATTGTAATTTTAGCTATTAATTATGAATAGTTAGAAATTAGGGTTTGGAATTCGAAATCAAAGCTCTATAACTGAGGTTGCTGCAGTATTTATTAGTATTATTTATTGATTTGAAGTTAGGATTAGTATATATTTAATGAATTATACGTTAGGTAAAATTGTTTGATTGTGAAGTTGTTGTAGAGGATGGTCTTCAATAGACGAAAAATTACAGAGGTTGAAGGTGAAGCTGGGGTGAGTGGTGGGTTGCACACTTTTAATAATCCATATTTGTTTTTTTTTTAATTTTTTAAAGAGATGGGTAAATAAGTAATTTCAGATGAACTTAACGGAGAAAACTAACGGACATCCACTCCATGGACTATCCGAGTAACAACTCGTCAAACCATAGGGAGCACCAGTATAATTTTCAAAAGTTAGGGACTATAAGTGTTATTTTACAAAACCACAGGGACTATCCAGGCATTTTACTCTAAAACTTATAAACATTTTAAGCTATTTTTATGATACTTAGATAAGAAATTTAAAATATATCTACTATAATAAAAGAAACCAAGTTTTGGACACGTGTCATTCATTGAAGGTATCCTCAAATCTATATTTATTTTATATTAACTAAATAAATAATAAATAATAAATTAATATTAAATCTTATCATACTTTAATAAAATATTATCCTCAAATCTAAATTGTTAATTTAATATATTTTTAAAACAAATACCTCTCTTTCCTACTTATCTTATATTAAATATATAAATAATAAATTAATATTAAATGTTATCCTAATTTATTAAAAATATAACTGTTTAATAATTTGTAACAAAATTATATTTATTCTACACGTGTAAAATGCGGGGTTTTAAAAAATATAACTTTTTTTTATTATTTACTATACAAAATTACATTTATATAACCTGTGTAATACACGAAGTATTTAAAGATATAATTTTTTATCATTTGCTATGTAAAATTAGATTTATTCAACACGTGTAATACACGGGGTTTTTAAGGATATAATGTTTTTATTATTTGGTATATTTTTCATCCCAACTATACACGGGTTTTCTAAAGATACGACGTTTTTAGCATTTAATATACAAAATTACATTTATTTAATATGTGCATTACACATGGTTTTTAAAGATATAACTCTTTTTTAGATCTATTCAACACTTGTAACATATGGGGTTTTTAAGGATGTAATTTTTTTTATTATTTTGTAGATTTATTCAACCCGATTATACACGGGTTTTTTAACGATATGACGTTTTTAGTATTTAGTATACAAAATTACATTTATTTAATCTGTGTAATACACATGGTTTTTAAAGATATATATTTTTTTATTATTTGATATATAAAATTAGATTTATTTAACCCGTACATATACGGGGTTCATAAAAATATAACTTTTTATTATTCAATATATAAAATTACATTTATTCAACCCGTGTAATATACTGGGTTCTAACCTAGTATAGATATATAATATACACACACTAATAATCCTATTTACATATTGGATCTTGCTCATCTAGATGTTCACGTCAATATTAAGACGACTCCATTAGAGATGGTTAAAAGGATTGTGGTAGTTAATTTGGCTTGTCGCGTTAAATTTTGAAAAACTAAAATTGTCTCTCTAATTACAAAATGACTTTCTAAATAAACATGTATATTACGTAAATAAAAAATTCACATGTTTTTTTTTTAACGGCAAAACGCTTTATATATATATATATATATATATATATATATATATAAAGAGCCAGCAAGAAACTGGGAAAATCCAAAACAGAAAAACAAAACAACAAGAACAAGAACAGAAAACAGAAAAAGGACAATTACATCAGATCCGCCACATCAAACGTCAACCAGTTCTCCCACTTGGGCTTCTTCAACTTCGAACGATTGCATATCCAAAGATAGGAGTCCTCTTTTATAAGGTCCACCGTCTTCATAATCGGGATGAAACAGTCGTCGAACACCTTCGCATTTCTCGCACTCCAAATCCTCCAAACCGTTGCAATACAAACCAAGTTGACAATTCTTTTCCAAACCCTACTACCCGGACTCTCTTTGACGAAGGCAAGAAGGTCCGCGAGCGAGTAACAATCCATCGGGAACCTGATTCGAACCCAAGCCAACACATTCCACCATATACTTCTTGCCCAAAGAGTAGAAAGAAAAATGTGGTCTGAACTTTCAACTTGCAGCCCACAGTGCGGACACAACACATCTACCACCGATACTCTTCTCTTTGACAGCCCCTCCCTCGACGCTAAAGTACCGATAACCGCTCTCCATAATAGAAAGTTACCTTTTGGAGGAGCCCAGCTATTCCAGTTCATCTCCGGCTCAATGTCTGACGGCGAAAGCCGAACCTTTTCGAGGTCCTCCCGGACCTGCTTGACCGAAAATAAAGAATCCGAAGCGTTACGCCATTTGCAAGTGCCATTCTCCATTATTAAATTTTGGCTCAAAACAATGTTTTCCTTCTCAAGAATCCTGTCCATCTTCCCGATATCATTCCACACACCTGGAACCGACTTCTTTAAGGGAATAATGAGATCCGAAGAAATATTAATGTGGATCGCCGAAATCACCTTAGCCCAAAGTTGGTTCGGGTTCGAGCTATATCTCCACCACCATTTAACTAACATAGCGTAATTAAAATCTTTAATACTGCCGATACCAGTCCCACCTACTTTTTTGGACTTTTGAAGCCTTTCCCAGCGCATCCACCTGATTTTTTTAGTTGTATCAGAAATCCCCCAAACAAAATCCCTGCGATTTTTTTAGTTGTATCAGAAATTGTTATGTAGCAAAGTATAAGGGTCTGTTTTGTAATTATTGTATAGTTCAGGGTCTTTGTGTTGAATAGTGTAAGTGGTTAGTTGTCTGTTGTACTTAAACACTGGTGGTTAATGACAGTTAATCAGTTAGTTGTTGAGCTATTATTCTGTTAATCTCTCTCTCTCTACTCTCTCTCTAGAATCTCCGTAACATTGGTATCAGAGCTTTCCGATCATCGGAAGCTCCATTACCGATTGATTGTGCGTTCAATTCAGTGAAATCAATCAATTGTTCGATTGATTCGGTTCATTTCAATTCAGGATTGTTCATTGTTCGATCAATTCTACTCAAATTCGTTTAGATTCCTGCAATTTCGAAATGACAACTACTCGCAATCAGGCTGAAATTGAGAAAACATTGAAGGATCATACAACTTCGTTGCTTAAATTCGATGCTTTTGTTGAAAAAACAGAGCATACTTTCTCTGATATCAAGAAATTGTTAGAAAAATTGACTAAACCAATTCAAATGATACGGGCACTTCAACTAATCAAGAAATGATCAGTAAGTCTACTGATCGGTTGTTCAGGCTGGGGAAGATTGAATTTCCCAAATTCAACGGTACAGAAGATGTAGAAGACTGGGTGTGCAGATGTGAACACTTTTTTGACGTGGATGAAACTCCTGAGAATTACAAGGTACGTTATGTTGTTATTAATTTGGAGGGAAGGGCTATGAAATGGCACAATAATTTTGCTAAAACAAGAGCGATTGCTGGTGTAACATGGGCAGAGTATGCTAGAACTATAACTGATCGTTTTTCTACACAAATGTTTAAAGATGCAATGGGAATATTGTCATCTACAGTGCAAAATGGGGAATTAGAGGATTATTGTGATGAATTTGATGAAAATTTACTGAGAGTGACAATTGCTGAGGAATATGCAATTAGTTTGTTCATTAAGGGCTTGAAACCTGAATTGGGAGGTCCTGTGAGTATGTTTGATCCCAAGACCATGAAGGAGGCCTATATGTTGGCCAAGAAACAGAAGGTTGCTAATGATAAAGTCAAGAATCAATTCACACCCAAACCTCTAGCCACTTCTAAACTCCCTTATTCTAATCCTAAACCTATCTCACAGTTTAAACCACCAGTCAACACTTCTCATCTGGCATTACTACCTAATCCACCATCTCATCAGAAGTTTAACACTAAGAGGCTGACTAGTAAGGAGATTGAGAGTAAAAGATCAAAGGGGGAGTGTTTTTGGTGCAGTGATAAGTTTACTCCCACTCATAAATGTCCTAATAAACAGTTATATGTGTTAGAAGTGTGGAGTGGAGAAGAAGAGAATCAACAAGGGTCTGATGGGGAAGAGACTATTATTGATACCACTGTCCAAGATCAGGTGATTGATACTACTCCGAATGATCCTCATATTTCTATACATGCACTGACGGGTATACCATCATTTTCTACTATGCAAGTGGTGGGCAATTTGGGTACTAAGCCTCTTCAGATTTTAATAGATTCTGGATCCACCCACAATTTTATAGATGAAAAATTGGCATTAAAATTGAACTGTTCATTGAAAGATATTGAGGGTATGAAAGTGGGTGTAGCCAACGGGTCACAACTGTTGTGTGCTAAGATGTGCCCAGAGTTTCAATGGAAAATGCAGGGCTTATGGATGAAAGCTGATGTTCTGGTACTACCCTTAGCTAGTTATGACATGGTTTTGGGGGTGCAATGGTTATCATCTTTGGGGGATATAGTCTGGAATTTCCAGGAACTTACTATGCAGTTCAAGGTCAATAATAAGACATATCAGCTGAAAGGTAGTAATACTAATAGGGTGTCCTTGTGCTTTAATGAAGTCATGAGTCAATTATTATGCTCCCAAGGCAAACAAGTGGTGCAGTCTCAGTTATTCAGCCTACACAAAGAGGAAAAGGGTGACCAATTTCAACATAAGGCTGCTGTTACTAAACAGGTTGATCATCCCCATATACAAGCCTTGCTAGAAGAGTTTAAGGATGTGTTTGCTACTCCTACATCTTTACCTCCTTCTAGGCCTTATGATCATCGAATATCATTGAAGGATGAAAGCATGGTTATTAATCAAAAGCCCTATAGATATCCTGCAGCACAAAAGGATATTATTGAGAAGATGACAAAGGAGCTGTTAGATACAGGGGTAATTCAGGGAAGTTCTAGTCCTTTTGCAGCTCCTGTTAGATATCCCCTTCACATTGAAAACAAAAATTCAAAAATTCACATGTTTTTACTTCGAGAATGAAAAAACAAATCTCGTAACATTGAGGAAAAACAGTTGAGCCTGAAATCAGGGCTCTAGATGATGAAATTCGGATTAGATAGTTTGCTACATGATCTGGCATGTTTCTGTCTTATTACTTTTGGTTTGATCTGTAACTCTAAACATACGCTAACTTATGCTATTTTTAAACTGTGTTTTTTTCTTGCCATTGTAATATGTCTAGTTGTTTGGTTATGTGTCCACTACTGCTTTAATCAACTTTACTAATGTTATTACACAAGGCTTTTTATTTTTTTTTATTATTATTATTATTTTTTTTTTTTTTTTTGACATTTCTAGTGAGTGATTGAAACTATTTTATGGGCAAGGAACGTGTGACTCATGCATTGCAAGCGATTCTTGTTTTCTTAGGGGGAAGATACATGTGAAAACCTCACAAATACTTTGAGAAAACACACCAATTTCACCAATTTAAATGTGACAAAAATTTGGTCACTTATTATTAACTCTAGTTAACTTGAGGGGTTGAGTTCATGACTACTTTTTTTTTAACGACAAAGAATTTCACGTGAAAACTCACCATGTTCGGGCTATGTCCAAGGTCGACTCCCGACCATCATGAGACCGTGCCCTCCTAATGTACGGGAACCGGATGGAATCTGTAAACCCTCGCCCCCCATCAGGTTCGAACTCAGGATTAAAGTCCCGGTTCGTCTCTTCACCCAGATATTACTCGAAAATGACCCAAACGAGAATTGAACATGTGTCTCTATTAGGGATGACATATCTTTTGAACACTGTACCAACATCTCAAGACTGAATTGATGACTACTATTTTGGAATTATATTTCATGCAATCAAATGTGTCTATTTTTAGTTTTTTTTTTCTTATAATTACATATCACAATATCAACGTCATATAGATAAAACTTAGGGAAAATTGATCGACTGTTGATGTCATAATCGTTTGATGCGTGTGGTAGTCTCCAAAAGTGGTGAGTGATAAATAAAGCACCCGCATTATTATTAAATTATCTAACTTTATTCGCTTAATATAACTCTATTATTTATTTTAAAACAAACACTGTATACTGAATGGTTAAGTGCTGAACTAGTAAGAGGTCTGAAGCATTAAGTGCTGAATCAGTAAGAGGTCTGAACCATTAAGAGTCAGTATAAAGCTTAACCCTTCAGAGGCATATGTCTGGTCAATTTAGATTAGAGGTCTTAACCATTCAGATTCTGTATAATACTTAACTATTCAGAGGTAAATGTTTGAACCATTCAGATATTTGCTCACGAAATAAACAGTCTGAACCATTAAGTGTTGAAATAGTAAGAGGTCTGAACCATTAAGAAGCTCATAAGAGGTAAACAAACAGCCCCTAAAAGTAAAAACTAGATAGAACCCGTTTATTTATTCGGATCCCACAACTATTAAAATCTGGCTGCCACCTAGAACCAGACAACTCTATTACTTTACTATTACTATTACTATTTATTAATAAAGCAAATCAAATGAATAATGATTATAATATATTATAATCATATATTAATATATTAATTATTATTATTATTATTATTATTTTCTTTACTTTCTAATTTGGATAAGTTTGGTGTCAATCAATACTGGTATCGAAAATACCGGTACGGCCCGGTTCGTTATCGGTACATGAAGGTACAAGGCGGCACCAGCCTGATACAGAAAACGCCAAAAGTCGGTACCAGATTGAGTTTGAAAATCTTTTAGTTCGGGAAATTCGGTACTGCTACACGGTACCATTTGCTCATCCCTGATCAGAGCTCCGTGGCAACCGATACCGAAAATACCGGTTACGGTACCGGTATATGAAGGTAAAAATCGGTAGCGAACCGGTACTAGAAACGCCAAAAGTCGGTACCGAATTGGTACTTAGGATCCTTCTGTTCGAGAAATTCGGTACCGGTACCCAATATTATTTGCGCATCTCTAACCACGGGTTTCATACGAACAACATCATTAACATACAACTTTTTTGGTTTATTTTCTTTCGATTATTTTTTACTGTTTTTTACATTTTCTTTTTATTCTTGTTAGTGGTTCCGTGTGCAACGCGCTCGTAGTGATTTTAAAACACATGTAAACACAGACTAAATAACAAAAGAAGTTCGGCGCAACACGGCTAGGGTGATAAACCTAGTTATTGTTAAAATACGTAATTTTATTTACTTGATAGAACTCAGTTATTTTAATTAAATCAAACACTATGTAAATAAAATCTTATAAAATTCAATAAACACACACTGTTTATGTTGGTGAAGGAATACCAATTTTATCACATAATTCCAATTATTACATCTGGAAATGACTCATTATATATGTACATAATTACTTTATAAAAATTATAAGAATTAACTACTCCACACAATCATGTTTCATCCAAATTGGGAGATATTTTACATACTCTTTTTTTTATTCCTATGATCTAAACTCAAATGGAATGAATTAAAAACTTCATAATCACAAAAAAAAAAAGTTTATAATCACAAAAAAAAAAAAAAACCATATAATTCATTGAAGCTCTTCTTCACCTTTGACTTTCAAGCAATACCCATGTATCTTACCTTCTTCTTGATCAGGAAAATACTTAGAATCTTCAAGTATACAACTTTTGTAGAACATACAATTTGTAATGGTGTCAAGTGTGATGATAATCGAGTATAAATAAGCTATCAACAATCCTTCTAACATAACCAAAGGACTGGAGTTACATGTCCTTAAGTTTGCATAAACACTTGCCACCCGGAATTGGAATAGCGCTTCGATTCCAGCCAAAGTTATGTTGATGTAAAGAGCTAACGAAAGAGCGGTTGTAGTTCTTCTTTTGATCATAACACATGCTTTGAGAATGGAAATAAACCCTCCTTTGGTTTCCATTCCTGAGAGCACTAGAGCCATGTTGCATATGATCATGGAATTGGCTATAACTATGGAATATGTGATTCCTCCAATTATGGAAAGTAATATGATCAAGGTAGAAGATGTGAAGACTTTTAGGGTTTCCAAGAAGTTGAAGGCAATAAAAAGTATACAAAATGATGTGGAGTTTGCTGAGATGATTAGAAATGAATTCCATAGTTGTGTTTGGAGGATGGAATTGAAGATTCCAGTGAAAGGTGGTGGCTTTTTGTTGTGGGTATGAAGGTGTTGGATTATGGATGTTTTTGTGATGAGAAGGAAGGAGAGGGTAAAGGGTAGGAGTAGGATTGATGAGGTGAGGGTTTGGGAGAGTTTAAGAGTGAAAATGGAAAAATATTCATATGAAGTTGGGATTCCGATGGAATCGAATAGCGATAGAAGGCGAAAATGGAATGTGTTGTGGAGGGAGATGGAATCAGGTGAAAGAGATGATGATGATGATGAGATGAGGATTGAGGCTGAGAAGGGAAGTGCTAAAAGGGATGTGATTGTAAAGTAGTTGTAGTGTTTGAGGAAAGTATGGATTGATTTTCTGATGATCTTGATTGTTGTTGTTGTTGTTCTCTCCATTGGAATTGGTGATTCCAGAGAGTTGGATTGTATTAGAAATGGTGTGTTTTCTATATTTAAATGGAACAAAGAAGTGGCTACTCATGATATGATATCAACTCATTGAGTGTTTATGGTAAAAAATTAAATCATTCTTTATCTCTTTACCATTTATAATCTTATAAAGGATAATTACATCCTTTCCTTCCACTGAATCCAGAATCAATTTCAAAAAAGAAGATGTACTAAGCATATAAATACATATATTCTTTTAACTATGATACATAAAATAATTATCTACGTAATTCACTTTTTGTGTATGTTTGGCATAGAGCTTTTATGAGCTTTTAGGAGCTTCTAGCTTTAATCTTTTAAGAAAAAACTCCTACTCAATAAAAATGTTTGTTTGGTTGAAGGAGCTTGAAGTTTTTAGGTTATGAGTTTGAAGCTTTTGGTTGAACGCTCCTACTAATAGTGTTTAAAAAGAGCTACAAGCTTTTAGGGGAAAAAAATACCTGTTTTAACCTCCAAAGATAATGAACCTTTTAATACACAAACTTTTTAAATTTTTATTTATGTCAATTTTGGTCATTTTATATATTTTATTAAAAGCCCCAGCTACTCTGCCAAACACCAAATATATCTAAGAAGCTACAGCTACTAGCTACCAGCCACCAGCCACCAGCTATTTTGCCAAA
This sequence comes from Helianthus tuberosus, assembly GCA_030545235.1. Classification (NCBI taxonomy): domain Eukaryota; kingdom Viridiplantae; phylum Streptophyta; class Magnoliopsida; order Asterales; family Asteraceae; genus Helianthus; species Helianthus tuberosus. Next base: position 97,031 of record JARYGA010042656.1, read on the forward strand.
CATACCTTTATCTCATAATATCATTTAATTATGTGATTCTATAATTACTTACTTAAAAATAGTTTTATATTAAACTTGCTCCCATTTATCTAACCTTTTATTCTTTGGCTCTTTTTGTCCCCACCATTAATTCAACAAATTTACCGCTTTGATAAATGTTTAAACGTACAAAACCTTATTCCGGTGATGAACGATAAACGCTTAAGATTCCTTGAAACAAGTGTCGATTTTGTTTATGATTGATTCAACTCTTTGACTGATCTTACGTTTAATAATGTAATTTATTGATTTATTTATTTATTTGTGTATATAAATAACAATATTGTAATATTCTGTTTAAGTTGTGTAAATACGTCTAGAGTTTGAGATGCGCATCATTTGATGTATCTGAGGTCACCAACAAACCAAGCTGTTTGGTTCTTGGTTTATATAACCAATGCTTCGTAATCATCCCAACAAGACATGATTCTTCCTTTTCTTTTCTTTTTTTTTTAATTTTAAAAAATACCATCATTTTGTTATACATTTAAAGAAAAATGACAAACACCACCCTTATTATGTTATTTCATTAGTTAAATAATAATAATAATAATGTATACATAAATGATTAGTGATAAAACATGTTTGATACGGTTATCTTTATTAGAATGTTTAGAAATATGTATACGGAGTGTTTCTCATTTTTTATGTCTAAGATACGTGTCTAAAAAGTTGAAACATGTTTAAATGATTGCCAATTTCTTTTCTTTTCTTTTCTTTTTTTTTATTAGCATTCAAACATACGTGTTAATTTATTCTACAAAAACTAGAATAAGTTAAAAAGGTGGGAAGCCACTGTAGAGTGACAAATATCCAATAAAAAAACAAGTAGAAATAGTAGTTTCTTCCAAGAGAAGAAATTAAACATGCACATGCTTCTCACATACTAGAAATATGTACATGCAAGTCACATGTCATCCCCCCTCCCTCTAATTTTTTAATGTAAAACACGAGTATCAAACTAAAAACAGAATAAAAAAGTAGACTAAAAACAAAATCGATGACAACAGTTAAAAGACACAATGGACAACAGACTAAAACACAATGAATAACGTAAAACACAATGGGTATCAAACTAAAAAACGCAATGAAAATTAGACTAAAAACACAATTGATGACAACAATTAAAAGACACAATGGATATCAAAGTAATGGACAACAGATAGGGATGGAAATCGAACCCGAACTCGACAGGTAAACCCGAAACCCGACACATTTAGGATAAGTTTGGATCGCGCAACCGGGTATGGGACCAGGTTTGGGATTAGTTTTTATTTTCTTCGCGTGTTTGGGATTTGGTGATATTTCCTTTTAGCCGACCCGATTACTTGATAAAGTGTACCCGTTTACCCTATTGTAAAGCCGATATAATTTCTTTTATTATTTAGGTTAAGTATGTGTATATATGATATATCAATTATTGGTATAGACTACTTTTGTCATATATGGATTTTAGTATATTTTATATACATTTTGGTATTGTATTATTATACTTTGTAGTTATTTGATATATATTTTAGTGATAATGTTAAATTTAATTGATTAGTAGGTACTAACTATATAGATACCCGGTGGGTTTTGGTCAGGTAAACCCACCGAGTAAATTTTTAGATTAAGAGCTTTACCCGAAATCTGACAGGTAATTACTCGATAGACATCCGACGAGTTTGGGATAGGCTTATCTAATCAGGTTTGGGGTTGGAATTACCTAAACCCGTCCCAAACACGACCCATTGCCATCCCTAACAATAGACTAAAAACACGACGAATATCAGACTAAAACACAATGAACAACATATAAAAACACAATGGACAACATATTAAAAACAATGGATAATAGATTAAACACAAGGACCAGAACCTATAACACAATGTATAGAAAACCCACACAGTCGAAAAACATAATAATTAGAACCAATAACACAATGTATAGAAAACGAGGAAAGGGCAACACCATCGTGGTGACCACGAGGGTCCTACCCTAATATTACAAGCGGTCGCGTCTCAAGATTTATGGATTTGGCATGCGTACTTTGGCATGGCCGGTGCGAACAATGAAATCGTTGTTTTACAATCTTCGGGTCTTTTCGACGATGTCATAGATGGTGTTGCACCAAATACTTCATTCTATGCAAACGACGTGAAGTATAAGTATGGGTACTATCTTGTCGACGGTATTTATCCAGAGTTGGCGACATTGGTAAAAGTCTTTCGTGTCCAGATGACGAGAAAAGATTGTGTTATGAGAAGAAACAAGAGTCGGCAAGAAAAGATGTCAAGCGGGCTTTCGGTGTATTAAAAAAGAGATTGTCTATCATTGCCCAGCCGTCGAGGATACTTGAAAAGAGTAAAATGAGAAACGTCATGTATACATGCATCATCTTGCATAACATGATATCGGAGGACTCAGGCAGAGTGTTTTGTGGATAAAGTTATGATGAAGATAACCAACTAACGAACCCACAATTCACATACGCTCAAAAAGAAGTTATCCGAGCGAGGATACGTGACAGGGACACACACCATAACCTTCGAGCTGATTTGACCGAGCACCTATGGTTTTATCGTGAACAAGGAGGAGACGACGAGTGATTTTTTTAGTGACATTGTATTTTTTTTATTTAAATTATAACATTGTATTTTTTTATTTAAATGATGACATTATATTTTTTTATTTAAATTATGACATTGTATTTTTTATTTAAATTATGAGTTTTAAATTAGTATATCAAAATTAAATAATGATTAAATTTAAAATAAAAAATAAAATTTAGGTAATGATAATGGGGAATTTAAACCATTGCATGCAAGTTAAAGGGAGGGCTTTAAAGCCCCCCATATGACGTGGTGCCTAGGTGGACCTGACATAGCGTAATAAAGCCCCTAGGGGCTTTAAACCACACCAACTAGCCTTAGACCATGCGTAGTGGAATACACAAATAATGCCCCCACCCTTGGGCGTTTTGTGCCATGTGGTAGTCCAGTCAGCAATGAGGCATTATAGGGCATTTTTTTTCTCTAAAATGAGTGTAGTGAGGATGTAGCATTGTGGGGCATTAATTTAAAAGGGGTGTAATATAAATAAATAAAAAAACCATAAAAAATGATATTGGCCAAACAAAAAGAAGAATACCTGTCATTTGCCAAAGAATTGAACGAAAGGCATAGAAAAAAGAACGCTGCGAAGGTTTTTTTTAAAGCACCCATGAGGGCGGTCTAGGGGCTTGGGGGCGTTTTTTAGGAAAAAAAACGTCTAAAAACCCCTACTACGGGTGGTCTTGGGTCTATTGACATATGTTGTCTTTGTTGGTGAGTGGCATTTATTTTTTGCAAAGGTATTTAAGAATTTACTATATATATGCTCTCACCAACCCATATTCGGTTTTATACTAAATAGCAATTAATAAATGAATAAACAAAAATGTCAAACATTGCTATTCAATGTTTTTTTTTCATCCAAAGATGGTTATGACCAATATATATTAATTTTAGAGAAAAATGCTTCCATGGTTTTTATGATTCGGTGAAATTTCATTTATAGTTTTCATTTTTAAAAATTACACTTATGTTTCTAATTTTTGCATACTCATTTCTCGAATAGTTCCTAACATGAATGGAGTTAATTTTTGATGTTAAATGAATATGAATTAACTAAAATGCCCTAATATAAAACAAAATAAATTAATTAAGTATTAAATAAATATATATTTGTAGGACTCACTTCTTATAAAACAAAATAACAAGTCCACCCCACACCACCTTTCTTTCTATTTTCTCTCTCCGAACAACAACCACCATCACAACCCCACCGCTACCATTGACCTGCAAATCTGAAATTGAAGGGGTATGGTCCCAAAAAGCCGCGCTGACCAATCAGGTCGCGCGCAAGACCATACTCCTACTACTTTAATCTGACACACTTAATAGACCCCGAGCCGACTAATTAGGTAAAACCTAGGTCGCGCGCGAGGCCCAAGCAAAGTTAAAGCTTAGATTCTACACTTAGCATCCTGGATGAAAACCCCTACTCACTGGACCTTGCGTCGGCTATATGGGTTTGCCCCAGAGGCCGCGCGGGGAGAGAAGCCCGAGTCCTTCTTGGACAATACAAAAGGTACGAGTAGCAGAGAAATGGGGCAATCAGCGTCCAACAGGCTGTATCTGATCGTGCTCCACGATTAGTAATCGTGTAGGAGACAAGAGGTACACAAGGAATCCTACGTGGCACCAATCACCGTGCAGCGACATCTACTCCATGATCTCCACTCACCCGCTGATGTCAGAGAGACAACAAGGACGACGACCAGGACACGTGGCTCCACTCAGTGTGCGCCAGCTCCATTTCCTTCTTGTTTTTGCTTTGGGGATGTTGCTGAGGGGTCGGGCATATCACGTTATTTCTTCTTCTTGTATTTATGTTGGTTTTGGCTACTTATTTGTTCATTTTGTTCTTTTAAGCTCATTTGCTCCTGTAAATTCAAAAGGAAGAAAGAAACGCGCTTTTTCCAACATTAGTACTAAAAATGGTTAGTTTTATGCCTCTTTGGATGTAATTTATATGTTTCATTTTATACACATCAATGTTATCTAACTCCTCCAGTTCATTGCAAAACAACCCTTCCTCTTCACCTTATTTTTTCTGATTTTCATCTCTCCACAGCATAATTTTCCGCCTTAAGTGTTTGAACTTCAGCATTAAATTAACATCGAAAGCGTCCACCTCTACAAAATACTCCAAAGCCTTCACAACAACGCCCTCAAAGTTTGGTCGTTCGAGCCAAAAACTGAAAAACCTGAACAGACGGGGACCAAAGTTGGTATCCTTGACGGTCCACAACAACAGATTGTGGTCCGACAAAAATCTTAGAAGCGTTCTAAAGCAAGTCGAATGCCATTTGTCCATAACCTCCCTCCCTACCAATAACCGATCAATTTTACTAAATTTGTTACCTTTATCGTCTTCCGCCATGAAGGTGAATTTACTGCCTTTCATAACGAATTCGTGAAGGCCTACCGAATGAATAAAGTTGTTGAAATCTCTAGCACACGTCACCTTAAACATGGATCGGATACTTTCGTTGGGATTTCTAACGGCGTTAAAATCGCCAACTAAGAACCATAACTAGGGCTGTTCATGAGCCGAGCCGAGCCGAGCCAGGCCAAGCTCGGGCTCGGCTCGATTATAAACCGAGCTGGCTCGGCTCGGCTCGGATTTGAAACAGAGCTGAAAATCTAAGCTCGGGCTCGGCTTGGTTTTAAACCGAGCTAGCTCGGCTCGGCTTGGTTTGGCTCGATTTTATAAAAAAAAACTAATATATACCTCTTAAACTTTAATAGCCTAAAATGTTATTCAATAATTTAAAAGAATATATTCAAAATAAGTTCAACCTAATACAATTCAAACCAAAATCAAGTTTAACAACGCAAAATAAGTTTTAATTTCAATGAAATACAATATTAGTTCATTAGTATGGTAATCAATCTTCAAATATACCATAAATATCAAATTACAAACCTATATACATGTAAATAATAATCAATTTTTTTTTGTAATATATTATAATGTATATAAAATTAAAACTTATTATAAGTAAAATAATTCGAGCCAAACCGAGCCGAGCTACAAAGCGAGCCGAACCGAGCCAACTCGGCTCGTTACGAGCCGAGCCGAGCTAGGCTCACTTTCTAACCGAGCCGAGCCGGCTCGGCTCACTTTTAAACCGAGCCAAATCGAGCGAGCTTTTTCCGAGCTAAATCCGAGCGAGCTTCGAGCGAGCTCCGAGCCGCGAGCTTTTTGAACAGCCCTGCCATAACCCTTGAGACCCATTTAGAACCCCTAGAATTTTCGACCAAATGTTTCTTTTATCCACTACCTTTTGCGGAGCGTAAACGTTCATTATATTCACTTTCTCTTCACACCTTTTTTGTCACGGCCCCCGACCCAGTTGCCCGGTCCGGGAGCCGCGGGACCCCGACCCAGTTGCCCGGTCCGGGAGCCGCGGGACAGAAACCCGTGGTATTGTTGGTTGATTTGGCAGCGGAAATTTTAACAGGATCGTTTAAACTGAAAATACCCGATTATTTTATTATAAGTTTCGGGACAAACCCCGTATTTTACAATAAAGGAATTTCACTGGGAAATCCCCTAATTACAAAAACATGTTTATTTATTTACTGAGCCACTTCATTCAAGCTGGAGTGCTATGCGACACTTTCCTTGTTAACAGTAAATCACCTGAAACATATTTAAAAAGATTTTATCAGCGGGTTAATACTGGCGAGTCATTCAATTTGTACAAAACGACACATTGTTATAAATTACAGTATTAAGAGTTTTTACATTTGCCCCTATCTTATAATTATCTGGTCCAGTTGTCACTCGACCGGATCTATGACTATAGCCATATCACTAATTAGGCTCGCCTACCTAAGAGTGATAAAACAGTAGTAATGTGCACAATACCCCCACTTACTGCCAGTAATTAAAGATTTGCAAAGACTTAATCCTTGTACTTATAACTGGAAAACATTTAGGATTTTACAAAACAACTTTGATAAAAACAGAATGACTCACATTGCAAGTTTAGATGGACAGAGTCTGCCTACTGATTAAGCCTGGTAACCTAGTTAAAAAATGCAAACGAAACTAGGTTAGTAACTTAATACAACATTTACGATAACTCACGAGATCGAAACCCTCACGACGAATGACAAAGTATAGCCCAAGATTCGGGCAACACTTAAACATCCATCGGATCGGTTTTAATCGATCGAACATTGTATCGTAGCAGTGATCGAGTTATTACCCCGTTATCGTAGCAGCGTTTCGATACTCTAACTTGAATTTCGAGCAGATTATAGTCGTTTTTTTGAAGGAATTTTGCGAGCACAGAGGACTGCCCATGTAACGTTCTATTTATAGCTGAAATTTAGGTCTCTCGCGGCCTGCGTAAACTTGAAGGGGAGTCCTTCGAGGCTCGCGAGGGCCACCCTAGCTACGGCTAGGGCTGCCGTGTCAAACCCTAGACCTGCCACGGGTGCGACACGTGGCCCTAATGTTTATCCGGAGATTCACCGAGCCGTCGCGCCCCGCGAAGACTTTGCTTAACTCTTTCGCGGCCCGCAATCGAGTAACAGAATTTGTTTTTCTTGATTTTTTCATAAAACTTAGGGTTTTAGGGGTTCGGGTTTTCACTTACGGAGTATTTTAGGACATTTTTGTGCAGGCCTTACATTTTTAAATCTCCTCCAATAAACAGATAATTAGAGTTATACACAACCTCTGTTTTTACGAAAACACTCGGATCCCACATGCAAATTAAACCTCTCGATCTCCCATTAGGTTCGACCAAAACATAATCCATATCTAATCTACCTTAGTAACTCTGAATCAACCCCTCGGACACTCCCGAATATTGCGATTCTTGAATAGCCATGAAAGAAACCCCCTCTTTAGCTTTTATCTCCCTAATCCATTTCGCCTTACCATCACCCCCAATTTACCTAGTATTCATCGATAAGAGATTCATTGGAAAACCACATTATTACATTCTACCACTACCGTTTCCTTGATTTTATCTTGAATCTGTTGAAGATCAGTGCCCACAATCTTACCAAAGTCTATCATGTCTTGGACTTCCCTCTCAACGATAACCTCTTGAGTCTCTTTAACTCCACTTACGGTGGTATTGGTGTGCTCAGCAGCGACCTCATCTAAGGCAATTGTTTCCTCAGATATAACACATTTGGAGTTGGGACTATTATTAAGATTAAATTCCTTGTTACCTTGGTCTCTAACCCCAGTAACGAGCCCACTACCATTAACCTCAATTGGCATAAGAGACTTATAAAGGCCAAAAGGCCCATCAACAGGGCAAGGGTCATCCGAGCTACACCTTTTTTTGGCCTAGAGGAAGCAGATACAACATTCCGAGACCACACCTCCGCAAAAGAGGGGCCCACCAGGTCCTTTTTTTATCCGTTAGTATTTTTTGTCTAGGGAAGAGAAAAAGAAGACCTTATCGGGATTCGAAGCCTCTCCCCCATGCATCGGTTGTTGTTCCTTTTCCCCAAGCATCAACTCCTCAACTTCCGGCCTAATCGAATTCCACTCCCCTTCCTCGGAAGCCAGATGATAGGAGAACCCTTCCGACATGCGGCGACCGTTAAACTCGATAGAGTTCATTACCGATGCCTCATCAGAACTTGTAAAAACATCACTGTCTACAAGACAATCTGGATCCAGTCATCCATCCCTTCTGTAATCCATACCCGATACTTCTGGTCCTGCCAAGAGAGGAAAACCTCACCAATAATCTTCTTCCCGTCGCCTACAAGAATTCCAACACGTTAAACTGAGAGGTCATTATCATTTTCTTGAATCTGTTACCCTTGACTATCTTCCTATTGCTGGAATAGTTTGCCACTAATCTTTAGTTACCATTAATAATCAGTAGCAACTTGCTACGGACTTTCATGCAGTTTTAGAGATCAATTTTCATATAAGTTATAGTCATCTATGCATATTTGATGCATTTCCAATGAAGCAACTTTTAGGCAACCTACAAAACCGATGCATTTCTAACTGACCACTAGTATTTAGCACGGCCCCAGCCAGGGTGATGTGTCTTTATAACACATATAATTCATGTTAATTTCCTTTCGTTTTGGATTGTTTTTATTGCAATCTAATAAGAATTGGTACCGTCTTAAATTTGGCGGTTTTAAGAATCAAAAGATGAATTAGAGAAAGTTGGGTTGGATATAGGATGAAAGTTAAGTAGAGTCAACAAAAGGACACCCAGTATGATTCATACTAGGTCAATAGTATGGCTCATACTAACATAACTGACTTACTTATTCAATCAAGCCCATACGACAGCGGTACAGCCTGTACCACTTATGGGTATGGCCCGTACTAACATCCTAAAACCCCTAATTTCACCTTATGTAAGCTAAGTTGCGGAATAAGGTTAAGGAGGTTGTGTTTGGAAGTTTTAATGGTTATAAGACGAGAAAGAAGGCTGAGGAACATTGCTTAGCATTCGAGGGGGTTAAAGGGATAGAAAAATGAAGGTCGAACCATTAAGTTAGCATTCATGTTGTTGTTCAGTTTGAGTATCTTTAGTTTTTCCAATCTCATACTTTTCTATGAACATGTTAAGATCTAGTTTGTTTGATTATAACTTTGCTATGTCTAGTTATACTTCTTTAAGTCATTTGGATTAAGATGATACATTATTTGGATTGATTTGGTTGTTTGATTTACTTATTTGAGTGTGATTTTAGTAAAATTTTGTTGCATGAACTTATGATGTGTATAATTGAATGTTGGTGTTGGTTCTAGAACTGATAAGTGTAGTTGTGTCAGTCTTTCTAAGGGGTCATGCTTGTTTAACTTGATACACACTATCTTTGGGTTATATTGTCGATAGGGAGTTGTAAACGACCCGAACATTCAGTGAACAATTCATGAACTGTTCGGCGGGAAGTTCGTTTACGTCCGTTCATTTAATTAATGAACGAACATGAATAATAAATTTTGTTCGGTTAGTTAAATGAACGAACACGAACAGATGTCTCATTCGTGAACGTTCGGTAATGTGTTCTGAACACATGTTCGTTTGTTTGTGTTGTTCATTACAGATTTTTAGCATTTATTTAGTTTATCTAAACTTTTTTTTTATTCTTTAAGTCTTATTTATCTCATTACTTAAACAAGTAAAATAGGAAACCCTATGTCCACCTTGTTTATGCACTGTTACACTTTCTTACTCATTCTTCACATCGAAAAAAAATACTATCGGCGTTCGTTCAACGATGAGGGATTCAAGGTCTAGCGCCGCTCTCTCTCACATCCACATCTAGTTACTGTCGTCTTTGCCGAATATATCTATGTTCGTTTGTGTTTGTGAACCGTTCATGAACACATTCATTTCCTTAATGAATGAACATGAACATAAAATCTCGTTCGGTAAGTGTTCTTGAACCGTTCGTGAACACATTATATCCTTAACAAATGAACACGAACAAGGCCTTGTTCGTGTTTGTTGGGTTCGTTTACAGCCCTAATTGTCGACCATTAATCTAAGGTAAGAAAACTTACCAAAGTAATAGACAAATCGGTAACTTAAATGGTACGTGTGAGCTATTTAGGGAATACCTCTGAATAAAAAGGGTCTAGGAACTATTTAGGGTTTTCTTTGTTATTTTGATCATGAGTTGTAATTCGCAATCGCTTGTTTGTCCAGACTTTAATATAAACAAGTTTTAAGTTATAAAACTTGCTTCTTAAGATTATGCCTTTAGTGTGTGTCTATAACACTGTCTTTCTAGTTTTATGGGGTTAACATGTCAGACTTTTATTTGTTCTAGCACTTCACGCATTGTTGTGTAATTCATCTAATCTGTAAAACATTTTTCATAAGTAGAACCAATTTAAACAGTATTTCCAACTTTGACGATTCTAAATCTAAATGGTTTGTTTCCAAAATCTGATCATTTCTAAAACTTTCTAAATTCATATTTGTTATGCAATCATTAGTTTTCTTCTATCTTGTTTTCATCGATTAAATATTAACATAGGACTTGGTATTAAGAGCTATCATGTCCACAGACTCAATACTCAGTATCTTACCTTTACAGTATTATATAATGATAGGTATACTTGTCTATACGCATGGATTATATTTAATTGTTGATTTAATGTTTAATAAATATAAAACGTGAACCTGTGCATTTGTTCGGTTGTACTTTTATAGGTACTGTTTACACACGTCAAGGGGCGTTGCCCCAAGACTCAACAGAGGGCAGCCTCTAGACCCCTCTAATGGGGTGGTGCTCCCTTTTAGTTCTCAAAAAGCATGTACTCTACATCTCTTAACTTCCATCAATATTTATTGTGATTTCTGATTTAGTCCTCAAGTAAAACCTTATTACCCAAAATAGCATGATGATACTAAGATCACCAACAACTCATACCTACCAAAATTAGGTGATATTGTTTGTTTTTTTTTTAACAGCAAATTTGGATCATTGACGGACCACAAGAGTATCATCGTGCCACCAGTGGAACCACCAGATTATATATACCTTCACTAGGCTATGATGTATATTTACCGATTCAGGAGGAAACCTAATATGAGAAAAAACCTCTTGTGGAAATCGAACTCAGGACCTCATGGTCCTACGCTTTATCTCATCCATAATATGCCACTAGGCT